>BDDC01001058.1:0-34592 GCA_001662425.1 Chlamydomonas sphaeroides | reverse complement strand
GCGATGGTCGGGGGCTCGGGGGCTTTGGGGGTGGCGGGTTTGGCGGCTTGGGAGGAGGATTGGGACGTGGGCTGGGAGGGAGGGGCGGTGACGGCGGCAGCGGTGGCTTAGGTGGCGGCGATGGCGGCAGAGGGCGCGGGCTGGGCGGTCTTGGCGAGGGCGGCGGAGACGGAGGTAAAGGCGGGTTTGGCGGCGGGTTGGGCGAAGGCGGCGGCTTGGGCGGCGGTGACGGTGGCTTGGGCGAGGGCGGCTTGGGTGGTGGGCTGGGCGGCGGGCTGGGCTTGGGAGGTGGGCTGGGGGGCGAGGGCCGCGGCGGCGGGCTCGGAAGGGGCGAAGGCGGAGAGGGCCGCGGCGGCGGGCTGGGAGGGGGCGAAGGGGGAGAGGGCCGCGGCGGCGGGCTGGGAGGTAACGGCCGCGGAGATGGCCTGGGGGGCGGGCCTGCGGAGTAATGCGGTTGCGAGTCATTGCGTCAGTGAGTGGTGTCGTTGGTGGTTGTGGCTGGCACGAGCTCAGGTAGGCTACCGCATCGGCGCGGGTTGCAATTGGCTGTCAGCAATAGGCAGCGTGAACATCAGCAGCGGGTCGCAAGCCGCCTGCACCATAACATGCCACGATGACGATGAACGAGCTTACTTGTCTGTAGCAGCGCGCGCCCTCGTGCGCCCTCGACGCCACGCTCGAGCACCGTCGGCTCGTCGTCGATGTGCAGGTCTGACCGCAGCAGGCGCCGGCCGGACGCCACCGGAGGTGGCGGCGGCGGCGGCAGTCCGCCGGCGGCACCACCTCGTGCACGGCTCTGCGGCGGCGGCGGCGTGAGCAGCGGCGGCAGCGAGCCGCACAGCAGCCGCAGCGTGGCCACATACGTGGTCGCCGACGGGGGGTTGGCGGGGTCGGCGGCAGGCGGCAGCGTGGTCCCCTGTATGCCATACGCCACCATAGCCCCCGGGCAGGCCCAGTCGAAGCGGGTGCCGACAGAGCAGTTGCGGGCGGACGCCTCGGCCAGGACAGGCACCATGGAGCCGCTGCCGCAGTAGAGGTGCAGCTGTGGCGGAGGGAAAGGCATGGAGGCCGTTAGCTAGCCCTGCGTGCCGCATCTTGGCCACTCGCCAGTCCGTCCCTCCCTGCGTGCCACAGTAAGCCCCATAGCCCTCGCTTGCCATTGCAGAGACTCACCCAGCAGATGCCGTCCGCGTTGGCGGCGCCGCGGATGCCGCGGATGCCCCGTGTGCCGCAAGACCCCGTGGCCTCCACCAGCTGCGCGGAGCGGTGCAGCAGCGCCTGCTGCGGCGCGCCGCGGCGGACGCCGTCGCAGGTCGCCCCCACGTCCTGCACGGCGCGCGTGACGTTGTGCAGCAGCAGCGTGACGGCCCCGACGACGGGCTGGCGGCTCTCGGGCGCGCAGAGGATGGAGAAGGGCACGGCGGTGGTGTTGACGGCGCCGGATGGCGAGGGGGCGCCGAACAGGGGACTGGTGGCGGTAGGCGGCTTGATGAGCAAAGGGTCGTCCAGGCCAAACTCCTCGGCGCTGCGGGGTTGGGGCCATGGGCAGGGGGAGGCGACACGCTTTGGTTGGGCCACCTTCGCGACTGCTTCACCTGCTGCCGACTGGGTCGGCTCACTTCAATTCACGCATGTCGATGGCAACATCAATTTATGGGTACCAAAGGTCATAAATCGTAGGCCATAGTTTATGAGCAAACTCATGGCCCGAGGTGTACGCCAGACTCACTTGAAGACCGCGCTGGCTCGGAAGCACACCCGGTCACCTCGAGCCACGCGCGAGTTGTTTTTGGGCACGAACCGCGACGCCGCGGCAGCGGGCCAGGGCCGTGCCATGAGGTAGCACGAGTGCGGCACGGCGTCGACATCGGTCGTGACGGGGTCGAGCGGCGGGAAGCCTGCCGGGCGCCAGAGGGGCAGATAGGTGTAGTACACACACCTGGGGGGGCAGGACAGGTGGGGGGCCGGGGCATAAGGGCAGCTGTCCATACCCCGTCACGCGGCCCTGCCCACAAAAGCAACGTCCGACGTGTTTCAACTATATGTACAGACACTGCAAGACATGGGCCCCTCCACACCTCGGCGACAGCATGCAGCGCACGGCGCAGTCGAGCTCATCCGACACGGGGACGGGCCAGGGCGGCGAGACGCGCTCGCCAGGGACCATGTAGGCGTAGCCGTCGAGGCGCGTGAGGCAGCTGAAGATGGGGTTGAGGTTGAGGGAGAGCTGCGACTGCTGGCACACCACCGGCATGCGCTCCTGGCACGACAGCGAGTAGACGCCCTGTGGCAGGAAGTAGGTGACCGAGGGGTCCGCCGGAGGGGGAGGCGACGGCTGCTTGGCCGGGCTGGACGGAGGGGGCAGCGGGAAGTCCAGGGCTGGCGCGTTGGGCGATGGGGGCGACGGGGTGCCGGGGGCTGGCGGCCTGGGGGACGGGGGCCTCGGCGGCGGCGGGCTGGTGCGCACGGCGCCGCGCGTGGCGCTTGCGTTCCAGACGCTGTAGATGCCGTCGACCTGTAGGTGTGGGGCTCGGCAGGATGGGAGCACGGGGCGCAGAGCGAGGATTTCACGTGCAGGCCTGCAAGGCGTGTGAAGTTGGGGTACGAATACGGTGCATGAGGCGGTGGCTGGGCGGCGGGGCTGTGAGTGGCTTGGGGTTTGCAGGGCCGTGCTGCCGCCGTACCCGCAGTGTGACGTTGGCCCCCAGGGGCCCCACGATGATGGCGCACGCCGCGTCGCCGAACTCGCCCGGCTCCCACGCGTTGAGCAGGCCGTCCGTGGAGTACGAGCCATCGCTCCAGTAGAGCTGCCGGCGCGGTCGGGTTGGCCATTGTTAGGAGTGAGGTAAGGCCAGGTCGTGTATGTGGTTTCGCCCCTGTACGCTGGGTGGGTAGCGCTGCCCAGCCATGCCGGCCGCACCTCGCCCTCGCCGTATGACCGCAGCCCCAGCCACATGAAGGGAGGCAGGTCTCGGTGGTACTCGGTCGTGATCTCGCCGCGGGTGAAGTAGTCCGTGAGGGACGGCAGCTCGCCCTGTGCCGGCCGGGAAGAACGAAGGGGATCTCCTTTGCAGAGGATAACACTCCACGGTTAGGGGAGGCCCATCCCGCCGCCTTGCAAAAGCCCGGAAACTCCTTGGCTCGATGCTTAAGCCCCGTACTCACCCCGTACGTTCGGCAGATCTTTTGGCCGTCACCCATGGTCTCCATGCGGTCTGGCTGGCCCGCCTCGGTCGGCGGGAACGCGAGGTAGGTGCTGGTCAGCCACGGCACGCGCTTGGCCGAGCCCAGCTCCGAGCCGGCCGTACGGCGCTGGCGCTGGCACACGAACGGCAGTGCGGCAGAGCCTGTTGGGGACACACGGCCACGCACAATGTACCTTGTACGTACAACGAGGACAGGCGCAGTGCGAATCCCTCTCTTGACTCACATGCCAGGTCGTACCACTCTGCGCGGTCTCCCACCACCTGGCGCAGGCCTCCGCCAGTGCTGCCCGCCAGCTGGATAGCAGCTGAGAGGCAGTCCTCGCCACCGAACCTGTGGGGCAAAGGGGTGCGGATGCGCGTGGGCCTGCGTTAGAGCGACATGGACGCCAGCGGAAAAGGTTGCACATGGTGTGTGGAGAGCACGCCAGGACTTCATGCATGTTTCTTCAATGAGCTCCTTTATGTATGTATGCTTGGGGATGACTGTGGTTGCGATTGTTGCCGGCACCCGGAGCAAAGCGATGTGGCAGGGTTCGGCAGGGGGCCGTGCGGCAGGGAGCGGTCTGGATCGGCGACTGCAGCAGGATGAGGCGCAAGGAGAAGGCACGCGAATGGGCACAGCAGTGGAGGTTGCACGCTGTGAGCCCACTGAGCCTCTCACCGCCCGTCGGGCTGGCCCGCCGCCCAGGACGTGAAGGTAAAGTCCTTGCTGGTGTTGGCCCACACGAAGCGGCCCTCTTGGACTGCGTGCGTGGTCAAAGGCGGTCAGGCGATGCGGGATCGAGAGGACGGATGACTCAGCTGTGGCGGCTTTACGAGCACTCGAGCGCGCTCGCTGACAAGGCGCCGGATCAGGTAGGTCAAGACTCATTCCGAGATTATGACCGGCGGAGCGCCCCAGCTCCCCACCCACCTGCGTCGCCGCCGCCCAGCCAGACCATGACTGTGCGGCCCTGGTAGATGTCGGACTCGCCCAGCGTGCCGCTACCGGCCCAGTTTGTGAAGAGGCTAAACACGGCCGACGACTCGCCGCTGCTGGTGATGGCCGCCAGGTCGCCGTCCACGGCGCGGCAGTGCGCTCGGGCGTCGTCCCACGGCTTGCGGACCTGCGGTCGCGGGCCGGGAGGTGGGGCCAGAGCTGCTTGGATGCTCGATCGCTGATGGCATGGTTTGCGGTAACCGCATGTTACTGTAATCGCAAGATCATTATAGTGTCAAGATGATTAGACCAGTCGGCGGCGCACCTGATACAGCAGGTACTCGGACGAGCCGACGGTGGCAACCATCTCCGGGGAGCCCAAATTCGTGGTGCCGTAGGATGACACGGTGTTTGTGCACTCGGGCGTCTCGTAGGCTGCGAGGTAAAAATGTGGATGGAGTAGGACTTGACAGCATGCTGCAGTGCGTAACCATGCGCATGAGCTTTGTTGAGACTGAGAAGCTCAGCAGCAGACGTGCTTTGAGTCGTGCCTGTTGGACGGGCCTACAGCGCAAAGCGCCCACCGTTGCACACGGCCGGGTCGCCGTACACGGCCTCCGCTAGAGCGTCGACTAGCTCGCCAAAGGTGTCGCCGTCGACATCCCACAGACCCACGCCGCCCAGGCAGTGGTAGTCGGCGAAGCAAACCTGTTGCGGGCGGAGGCGTGAAAGAGCGTGCAGGGCCGGGCCCATGGGACGGCGCCTGAGTTGGTCAACTCAACATCGGCTCACAACCTCGCACACTCCTCTGGCCAACGCATCCCTCAGGGGACTGCCCATGCCATGTAGCGACCACGGGCGGCTGGCAGCTTTGCCAGCACCTCAGACCTCCCGCGACGTGTTCAAGGTGCACCGTTACGTACCTTGCTGGTGATGGTCATGGGGTCCTCGAAGTGCGCCCACTGGTTCTCCGAGTAGGGCGCAAAGCTGGCGAAGGCCTCGACGTTGAGTTTGGCGCCGCCCGGTGGGACCAGCTGCCGCAGCTCGGCCTGGTCCAGCAGGCCCTCGGCGCCCATGCAGGGGCCGGGGCTGCCAGGGCCTGCATCGGGTGTAGGTACGGGCCGCGCGTGACGACCAGGAATGAGATTTGTCTAGACCGCTGCGTGTGTGTTATGCTGTGGTGCCGAGCATGGACGCAACCCTGCTGCGCGCGGGCGCGGGCTCACCTCCGACCAAGCCGTCGCCATCCAGCACAAAGCTGCGGCCAAGGGCCGAAGCCACCAGCGTGATGCGCTGCGGCGGCGCTCCGGCGGCCAGGATCTGCGGCAAGGCAAGCGCCGGCCAGGGTGGCGGGGTGTTAGCTCGCACGGCCACGCCCAGCAGCTACTTGGCCGAGGCCTCCGTCACGCGCGAAAGGCAGGCTGCACGAGCTCACTCTGTCGATCATGGTGTTGACGCTCAGCCCGTTGGTCTCGAGGCAGCTGAAGAGGGGCGTCTCCACGTACGGCAGCGTGCCTAGCACCTCGTCGCCGCTCACGTCAAATGCCTGCGCGGCTCGGGGCCAGCAAAGCATCAGGTCAGGGCTGCCGGCAAGTGACAACGAACATGGACCGCACGCCGGGGTCATCTGGACCACTACGACATGTGCCCGGTGCACGGCATGATGAAGGGACGTCGCCGTGTCCCCATCACGCACGCACCTGGAAGTTGATCATGTCTGTCAGCTGGCCCAGCCGGTGCCAGGGCAGCTCCAGGTAGGCCTCGCGCGGCGGCAGCGCCAGAGCCAGCAGCTTTCCGGCAGCGCCCAGCCCCGAGGACAGCGCCGACATGAGATCCAGGAAAAGAGGCACCTGGAGTGTGGGAGGCAGTGGGGCATCACAACATTAAGGGTTTGCGCACGACGGCAAGTAAGCGCTGGGAGAGACGGCGTCGAGGGGCGCTAGCTGTTGCCCATTCAGGACACCGACTGCAACGCCCCGGCCGGCGGCCAGGCGGCTAGCTAGCGCGCACCATGTCAGCCGTCAGCGAGGGCCAGCTGCGGTCAGGGCATCGGAAGGGAGGCAGGGAGCGAGGGAGGAGGGAGGTCAGGGCTCACATAGCTGGATAGTCAGGCAGGGAGGCGGGGCAGATAGACGAGTCCTTGATAGACGCCGCCGGGCGGCGGGGGCCACGGCACACAACGCAGCAGCGCACTGCTGGGCTAATGGGGCTGCAGTGGCCACGTTGGCGTTGGGTCGTTGGCAGCACGTCTCGGCAACGCGTGCCGGCCGTACTTGTAAAGCTGATGCTGGCCCGGCCACGCGCACCTGACTTCCAGTCCGTCCAGACGGTTGCGGGCGAGGAATGCGAGCGATGCGTTGGTGAACTCGGATATGGACTGCTCGTTGAGCACGATGAGCTGGTAGCCGCCGTCCTGGCCATCGCCGCCCACCGACACGAGCACCTTAATGTCGGGGTCCACCGCGCGCAGGTTGCTGCGGGGTTAGGGGAACGGGGGACCAGGCGGCAGGGGCCATACATCTTGTAGGGCTACCTACACGCCTTTCGCACTGGCGAGGGCCGTTACTAGCTATCCGAAAGAGTCGTCTAGCATGAGCGCGCCCGCACCTGTCGAGGTTGGCGACGGCGCCGCGGTCCTTCTCGCTAGCAAAGTCCAGGCCTAGCGCATCGGCGTTGGGGACCAGGTGCGCGAAGATGACGTGCGTGGCGTCCGACGCGCGCTGCAGCGGCGTGCTGCCGCGCGTGATGGCCTGCGCGCTGGTGCAGGCGGGCGACATGTCGGGGCGGCGGTTGGAGTAGTACGCCACTAGCCGGTTGGGCTGGGGGCAGCGCTGCTCCACGGGCGCCGCGGCAATGGGCCTGGCAGACGCCACCACGATTGACGCAGCTGCGGGGCGGGGGCGGGTAGGGTAGGGCTGAGTCGGTCGGGGCCATCGGTCGGAAAAGCAGACATCCGCTGGCAAAGCCCTCGCCGCGCCCCCCTGCTGACGTATGTACTCACTCGCATCCGTCTCGCCGAGGGCCTTCCGCGCGCTGCCCGGCACCGTCACGGACGCGGGAAGGTCGAAGCTCGCCGTGCTGAGGGGCTGCCCGAAGCCGCTGCCGCTGCTGAGCATGTAGTAGGACCCGGACACGGTGAGCACCAGCAGGTCATCGCGGCCGTCCAGGTCAACGTCACGCGCGTGCACACGTGTGGGTGCGCCCGGCAGCACGCCCCAGGGGCCCAGGCCGGAGACGTAGACGCGGGCGTCGTAGGAGGAGATGCAGGCGATTTGGGGGCCCGTGGCTCCGGCAGTGCTGTCGTCGATGGGGCCCTTGGTCCCCACAAACTGCGGATGCGAGCGAGGGTCGTGAAGGCGGGATTGATGGGCCCACAACTGGAACACACTGCCTTTCAGGGCTGGCCAGATCAGGAACGGTCAGGGTCAGGGCCGCTCTCTAGCTAGGGCTTAGAGTACAGGACGACAGCTCGCAGCGCCGCGGCGCGCAACGCGCTCTGTCGCCGCACCTGGCCCATGACAACAGCCCAGGGCGAGGTGCAGGCGCCGCGGGGGAAGAAGGCGGGTGAGGACAGGTGCCAGGACAGCGGCGCGGGCGGGCTGGTGGCCACAAAAGTGAGGTACACCTCGCGCTCGGCCGTGAGGCGGTCCAGGTAGACCTGATGGATGGGGGCAGGAGACGGATGGCGGGCATCATCAGTGGCCCATCTCAGGTGAGGGCACACACGGGGCAGAGTGGAGCTAGGGAGTGCACATGGGAGCGAGGGCGCACGCCATGGGCTCCACATGCCGTGGCAGGCGCAGGGAGCACGTGTCTCGCATCACCACAGAGCCACACACACGTGCCACCGCCGTTCGCCTCGAACAAGAGGACCCTGCCTACCTAGCCTACCACGACCACGACGACCAAGCGCGCAACGAACGCACCGCGGCGCGCGTCGGCGCTACCGCCCGGCACTACTGTCGGGTGCACGTGCACGTGTCGCCGTCCGCCCCAGGCAGGGTAGGCAAGGGCCCCACGGCCCCCCACCCCCCACCACGCACGACCCGCAACGCACCAGGGCGACGTACTGAAACGAGGCTAGTAAGGCAAATAAGCCAGTCACTAGGGGTATGAGATAACTATGCTAGTTACCAGCCTCAGGGCTGCTATAGGGCCGCAACGCACCAGGGCCACGTCAGTCAGGCCGTCTTGGTTGACGTCGGTCGCGAGCAGGAAGCAGTCCTCGCCCAGGGAGGCGCACCTGGGGACGGGATGGAGGAGGCACGCAGGGAGCGGGGAGGCGTGCCCGGCGGTGCTGGCGTCAGCGAACACGCACGGTCAGGCAGGCCCGCTGACAGTCTTCGGAGATGGGGGAGATGGCGGTCCGCCGGTTGGGGCTGGTGTCGACGGACGCGCCCCGGCAGCTCAGCCAGAGCTCAGAGGGCACAGGCCGCAGCGGCCTGCGGCATTGCCCGCAAGAGCCGGTGACGCCCGGCCTTGCCCTACCTGGCGGAGATTGTGGTAAGCTCGAACCAGGTGATGCCGTCGCCATCCGTGTCTGGTCGAGGCACGCACGAGGGGCAGGGTAGGGTATGCGCTCGTGGCAGCACCGCGTCCATCTGCCTCCCAGTGCGTGCCTCCTCAGCCAAGATATGCGGCGATGACGCCGGCAGCTTGACTGCCCCTGCAAGCAACGAAGGCCCCCCATGCGCAGTGCCGCGCTCCTCTTCTCCCCCTCACCGTCGAGCAGGGCGCTGACGCGGTTGCTGCGGTAGTAGCCCAGGCGCAGTGAGGCCTGGTCGAACATGACCTGGGGGGCATGGCCCGGGTGGATGGGCGGTGGCTGAGGTCACGTAGCGGCCAAGGCATGGGGCGCCTCGCTTTGTGCGCGAGCGACATGCTGGCGCTGGTACTGGCACTTGACAGCACGATGTCGTCACGTCGTCGTCACGCGATACCGTCGTTTCTAAAACGTGTATGTGGCGCACCATGTCTGCCGCGCCGTCGCCCGTGACGTCGACCAACCTGCGTTCATGGCACGAGAGGAGTGAGGGTAACAAGCGGCGTGAGGGGAGCGAGAGGCACATCGCATCACGCATGTCAAGAAGTGGGCCGGCATGTATCAGTCATGCAGGCCAGACCGCCCCCGCCCCACGGCCGGCCTCGTCTGCTGCAGCAGGCCGGAAGCCGCCCATCGGCGTCCCAGCGCGCCAGGTGCGGTGGTGCGCTGCCGCGAGGCCCCCGGTACCTCTTTTCCTGATTTCATATTGATTGTTCCCCTCCCCCCCCGCCAGCCCTCCATCAGCACCCCGTGCACCCACATGTAGGAGCGCGTGGTGGTGTTGGAGGTGTCCAGGCGGTAGGGGCCGCTGCCTAGGTCCAGCCAGGTGGCAAGAGGCGCGAAGGAGCGAGCGCCGCTGGCCAGAGCCACCTGGTGTGGGCGGGGATGGGGAGGGACGAGGCAAGGCGAGAGAGGCGGCGTGGCTACCTGGCAATGGGGGTCACCGAAGCGAGCCCTCGAACCCCTCGCCCCGCCAAGCACCAGGCCCCTGCCAGGGCCCTCGCAGTTTGCATGCTAAAAGTAAAAAGCAATTGCACTACGATGAGCCCGAAGGACGGTAATGCGAGGAAGCAGTAAAGGCGTAATCAAATCGCTCGCTCGGCCATTTCCGCGTATCGCTCGGCCTCGGCCGGTTTTGCGTAAAACCCATCCTGCCGCTTGCCGCTTGCCGCCCCCATTTTGCGTGGCAAGTGCATAGAAGTAGATGTCTTCGCGGTTGCCGCTTGCTGACGGAATCGACCCTGCCGGTTTCCGTTTGCTATATCTTGATTGCTTTCACAGTTGCGAGACACGGCGTAGTTGTGCATAGCAAGGAATTTATTCTCACCGACACGCGCATCGACGTCATCGCGACCATGTCGTCGCGGCCGTCGCCGTTCATGTCGGCCAGCAGCAGCGCCTCGGGCCGAGCGCAGGGCCCAAAGTTGATGTCCGCCTCCGCGTCAAAGGAGCTGCCCCAGGCCCGGCCGTAAGCGGCGTGGCCCTTCAGTGTGCCGTCCGAGGCGTACTGGACCAGCAGGATGTCCTGAGGGGGCCGGATGAAGGGGGCAAGGTTGTTGGGTAACACGCCGGGGAAGGTGCGTGTCAAGGACGTCGTGAGCGCCTGACGGCAGCCCCGGCTGCTTTGCGGCAGCAGCGGCAGCCAGACATCAGGCAAGCGCCCATGGGCACTTCGGCCATCAGGTTGATCGAGGGGCAGGGCCCCCAAGATTGCTGCGGGGCCGCAGCGAGCGGTCGCATGTGGGAGGGGGGGGCCTTTGGCCTGGCAGCCGTCGCATCGTGACTTAATCGAGTCGGTAGAAGCCACACGTGTGTTGCTATGGGGCCTGGCCGGCGCGCCCACATGCCCCCACCTGCGCCCTGTCGCCCGTGTCGTCGGCGTCGTCGTCAAACTGGCCCACCAGCATCACGCTGGCTCCGGCCACGGGCGGGATGGTGGCCTTTGTGCTCCAGGGGTCGCTGGGAGGGAGGGAAGGCGGCAACGAGGGCAGGTTTACGACAGCAGGGGCGGCACCAGGGTGGGTTGCGCACATGGCGGTGCGTGCGTGCGTGCAGCTGCGCGCCAGGGCCTGCTGGGTCGGTCCAGTCATCAGCAGGGCTGGTGCTTGCGGCCAAGCAAGGCCCTGCCTCTGGGTGCGCGGCACACCATGCCCGCCCTGTCCACTGCAACGCTACCGCCGCCACCACGGGACGAGCCGTGGCCGCTGCCTGGCCCGCGTGTGCCCCCTTCACAGTGTCAGCAGCGGCCCACCCCGCCCCCGCCGCCCCGCCCCCGCACGCAACCACGCACACGCACACAAACACAAACACTCCCGCACCTGCACAAGGCGCGCGGCTCCACGAGGGGCGGGATGGGCACGCTGGAGTAGCACTTGACGTACACGTCTGTGGGGTGCGTGGGGGACCAAGCACCGGTAAGGGGATGGGTCGGGCGGGGCGTGTGTTCACAGCCCCTCACGGCATAGCATCGCAACACTGCATGCGTGCATGTTTGGTTATGCTCGACGTGCTGCATGCTTCGGCACTGCGTCCGGCGGCTGCGCTGTGCAGCTCCCGTATGTGCACCTCCCGCCCTGGCCGGCCAGGCAAGCCCGAGCAGCAGATATAAAGCTGCGTGTGCTCATAATAATCAAGCAACATATACCCGACACCGTGTGCGTGCGTCGGTGGCTGGGATCCAACTTGCGCGCCACTGTCCGGCCGCTGTACCAGCAGTAACCGTTTATGTGTAACCGACTATCACAAGGGCCACGCTAATGTATAGCTTTTCGCATGCACACGCACACCACACGTGCCAATGCCGCCCAGGCCCAAGCCGAATTGACGCACGTACGCTGTCTGGGGATGCCCCCCTTTCGGCCCCCGCCTGCATCCGCATCCACATCGTCCAATCGCCCAATCGCCCAATCGTCCAATCGTCCAATCGTCCAATCGTCCAATCATCCAATCGTCCAATCGTCCAATCGTCCAATCCCATCCATCCCATCCGACGCACCCTGCCCGGGGATGGTGTTGTTGGCGCAAGTGCCGCGGCTTGCGGTTGACAAGCGCCCGCTGCCGTGCGGGGGCAGGCAGGAGGCGGCGGCGTGCCCGTGTCAGTCGCGTTGCGGGCGAACCGGCAGCGCCTGCCCCTACCGCAAAGCCATGTGCTGTGTGGGCAGCCTTGACGATCAATCGCCCAACTGTGCACCCTGGCCCTCGGCGGTGCCGCTTGGGGCACAGGGCCGGCTGGGCTCCAGTGGGTACAGTAACGCAGGGCTTTGCGGACGCACGGCGTTCGTTGCGCACCAGTCGAGGATGTGGTCGGCGTCCGGCGGGCAGCTGTTCAGCGCGGTGAGCACTGAGCCGTTGGAGGGCCGCGGCAGCGAGCCTGTGTAGAACGACCACAACGCGCCTGATGAGGGCACGGCAGGCGGGCGGGATGGGACGCGTGCCACAGGCACGCCGGGTGTCAGTAAGCACAGCGTGTGCTAGGAGCGCGATCCGGCGACGAACGCGCGGGACATTGGGCGGTGTGCGTTGGGGCTGTGTGTGAGGGGTCAAATTGAGGCTAGTTCCTGTTTAAAGGGCATAGCTAGTGGAGGAGGTATAAACGCAAAGCTGCAAGGACACACGACAGACGCAGAGCAGCAGCTAGCTGGGGTGCATATTGGCTGCGGCGGCCGACGCAGGGGCTGGTGCGGCCGGGCCCACCTTGGCGCTTGGAGGTGGCGAAGCCCAGCTGCTTGCACACCGCCAGCACGGCCTGCAGGCGTCGAGGGCATGCAGTGGCGCGCAGGATGCGGCGTGGTTGGGACCCGGCTCCGAGCTACCCAAGACGGCGAAGGCATGGCAGCAGCGCTCAACCCTGCTGAAGCCCTTTACCCCAAGCCCATCGCGCGCCAGCCAAGCGGATCGGCGTCAGCTGGCCTGCTTGCAGGCCGTGGCTGCCTGTATGTCCAAGTGTCAAGTAGAACAGAAGCTCACACTCGGCACACGCTATGTTAATGTATAAAGCGATAATGAGCACGCACGCAGAAGTAATCAAGGTAATAACGCACCGAGTCGTCAAAGATGACAGTGTCTGCGGTGCCATTTGGCGCCAGGCTGGCACATGCGGTGCCCCACACGCCCTTGCGGTACACCTGCAGCCCGACGGAGGCGGCGGCGAGGAGCAAGATCCGCATCGATACGAGCCTACTGGTGATGACGCCCGTCAGAGTGACCCCTCCTGTCAGGCATCGTGTATGTGCCATATGGAACTCCACCAAGTTATTGACGCTGCAATCAGAGTGCAACAAGCTGCATCGCATTGATAGACGATGGCTGCGTGCAATATCAAGGGCCGCCGCAGACCCGTAATCGTCCGTCGCCAATGGCACTAACCCTGGGGCGTTGCGCACCCCTCAACCCTCACCCCTCACTCCTGGCTGCGTGGCCGTCCCCAGGACCGACCCTTCCCACCTCGAGTCGGCCCTGCGAGCTGTCGGAACCCCCAGCCAGCCGGACCCTGCGGCGGCCAGCCGAGCGGCGGCACAGACAGCGCGCTTAGCGGGTATGGAATAGGCGGGCGGGGCTATTCAGGTACACACACGATCCCGCAACAGCCACCGGGATCGGCCAACGAACAGACGTACAGATGGGCCAATGAGCTGGCGAGCGCCATCGGCTCCGTCGCGGCCAGGCGGGGGCTGGTCGGTGCAACGCGCGCAGCGAACCCACGTGAAGTCGGCCGGCTTGCAGCGGACGCCCACGTAGCCCTTCTTGTTGGTGGCGGAGCTTGAGCCGCGCTTGCACGCCTTGATGCTGGCCTCATCCCCCGTGCAGCTGCGGCAACGGGCGGGCAGCCAGCGCGGGCAAGCAGCGGGCGCGTGGTATCGCTTGCAGGGGCATGCCAACACACGGTAGTGGCAGTGTTGGTACACGTGCGTGGTCGTTGCGCCCCAAGCCGCCCCGTAAGTGCAGGCTTGCTGCTGCGGAAGGGACATGGAGCGTCGTCAGCGAGGGGAGCCCGGCCGTCGCTCGCTCGCGGGCTGGCTGCTGCATGCATCCCAGGCCGCGGGGTTGACGAGCAGCTAGCAGTCGTAGGCGCAACACAAACCAGGCGGGAGACACGGGGCAAAGACAACGACACGGTGTATGTGGCGGTGGGGCGGTCTCAACCACGCGCCGCAGGTAAGGAAGTCGGGCAGCGACGCGCGCACGCACGCACTGAGGATGCACGTGATGTGAACATCACAAAGATTAACGGTTCGCACCGGAAGTCGTTCAGCAGTACGCGCATGCTCGAGGGCGCCGCGCCAAACACCGACTGCGGAGTGGTCACCACCTCGGCGCCTGCGGACGACGGACGGAGCGGCAGCGACCGCGCAGGTTCACCGGGGCTCCAGCCAGCAACGTGAGCGCACACTTGTTGGGCCGGCCGGCGATCGTGTATTTCTCTGTGGCCGTGCGTGCGCGCGCCAGCCCCGCCGCAGGCCCGGTGGTAGGCGTGGGGCTCGCCCCATACACGCCCGCCCTCCTGAATGCAATGACCTGTGTTTTACACAAGTCGTAACCATTTCTACTTCTATTTCCCCGCCGAAGGCCCAGCAACCTGATGCCGTCAGCCTTCATCTTTCGCATAGCTACATTCGAACGCTGGGCACGTTGGCGACACGTGTAGCCCGACAGGCTCTATCGACTCCGCCAACTCATAAGGTGCAAAGTCAACCTGCTGTGCCCCAAAACGTCAGATGCAGAGTCTGCCTCCTGGACTCTGCCTGCTATGCCCGTGCTCGCTGCCGTTCGCATGCCTTTCGCAAGGGGCGCCGAGGTAGGCCTGCGGACGCACCTTCGGACGGCAGCTTGAGCTGCCGGCAGACCACCTGCAGCACCGGGCATCGCGACACCATGCGCCATGGCACCATGCCGCCAATGGTGAGTAGATGGTGGCGTTGCTCAATACGGAGGGGTGTGTGGACGTGGCGTCGTCGCGAGCGACGAACCCATCCACTCCCGCCGCCGGATATTCAAAACCGTCGTAGGGCCCAAGATTGCGGCAGCCGTTATCGTTCCTAAGGAATTGAATAAAAGACAACTGATAAAAGATAGTAATCGTACGTAGCTACCATACGTCGTTGTGGCGCCGCACCGCACCTTGGCGTCGTCGGTGCCGAAGTTGGTATCGCCAACGAGACCCCATCTGGGTGGGCAGGCGAGGGCGCAACACAGCACATGTATGGCAGCGGTAGGTGCGTCATCGGCCGCCGGGGACGGCCTGGCAGACCAGCACACGGCACGGGGTGGGTGATCGCTGGGTTGCGGCGGTGCGGTGCGGAGGTGCCGCCGGTGGCTGGTCCGGACCAACAATGCCAGATACGTAAGCACGCACATGGGCGCCAGCCAAAGAAGTGTACATACACATAAGCGAATATCACAATGCGATGTACATAGCGCATTGCAGCATCCGCTAACACACAAGCTTGTGTGCTCGTGCGTAGGCGCGCCGGGCGCCTTGCTCAAGTGCCATGCTACGCGGGCGAGCCGCGCGCACGGCAGCCCTCTCGCCCGCCCCAGCGCTCGCTCGCTCCTGTCGGGTCGGCCCCGCGCTGCGCCAGCCTGGCGCGGCCGCAACCACTCACCCGCTGCCGTACCAGACTGGCGTCACGCAGCGGCCAGGCCAGGCGCGCATGCAAGCGGCACAGGGACAAGCCGGGCGGCGGCATAGCATGCAGCAGGTAGGGCCGGGCAGGGCAGAGAGGGCGTGCTCCGTCAGTGGCACCGCCGCAAGGCTCACGCATTATTCGAGAAAGCACGCTGCTGCGTGTGCCGCATCGCATGCCTCGGCCGCTGGCTGCTGCCTCGCCCGCTCGACCGCCCCACCCCCGAGCCCGAGCACCTTCCACGCGCCCCTCAGTGCGGGCGGAGGCGTTTGCCGTCGAGGAGCCCGAGGCAGCCAGGCGCATCGTCCACTCCCCTGCGAGCGAGGGCCGCCGGCCGTTGCGTCGTGCGGTGCGGTGCGGTGCGGTGCGTGCTCGGCTCCCGTTAGTACCGACAGCACAGTAGTGTCGCAGCAGGTTGGTCGTAGGCAGCGCTTACGCACCGCCGAGCCGCTACGGGGCCCCTACACGTAAGCAATGGATGGGAGCCCTAGGAGCGCCAACAACATCATGCAGCTAGCTACACATCAGGCATGTCCGGCCGCAGCTGCCGTGGCTAGCTAGGCCCAGGGTTAGCTAGATTGCAGTTGCTTGTCATTATCAACATCATTACTATTATCAGCTGCCCCGCCAGCAGCACGCCACCTGGCCTGCGCGCCCGGCTGGCATGCTGGGCCTGCCGGATGCGCTCAGCCCACATGCGTAGTAGCAAGCTAGGCATGCTAAATGTGCTCGGTAATGCTAGACGCGTTATCAATGCTAAACATGTGGGCGTGCTGATGTGCTGGCACGGGCCAGCAGGCCCAAATACTCGCAGCAGCAGCCGGGTGCATGCATGCGCGCAGCGGGGTGCTCACTCTCGTAGCATCTGACGCCGACCGCCTGCGTGCGGGGAACGGGAATGAACAGGAGATCGAGGTGGGCAGCGAGGGGCGGGGGTAGCGGGGGCTGCTGCTTGACGCGGTGCTAGCTGCTGCGAGAGGTGCTGTCCGTTGGTTGGCGCCGGGGCGCACACAGCAGACTACGTCGCTCGTCGCTGTGGGCGCATGCGTACGCATCAGCGAGTACAGCGAGGGCTGCTGTGCAGCAGCAGCAGCGCATCGCAGCTTGATTGTGGACCGGCGAGCCCGCCCTGCCTGCCATGCCATGCAGCTAGCGGCCTAGCGGCGTGCAGTGGCATGCATGCTGTAGCACGATGCAGGGTCGTGGGCCAGCTCTGCAAGCTGCCCGCCTGGGGGGCGGCGGGAGGGAGGGAGGGGCCTACGGGGCCCCGCATGCCCCGCAGGCGGCGCGGTGCCAGGCGCGGCTGGCTGGCTGGCTGTAGCAAGCTAGCGCGTCGCGCCGGTGCCATTGACTACATACCTCGAGGCGCGTGCAGGATTCCGTCAAGGCGAGCGACTTGGTGCTGTGGCGTGGGTGGCGGCCGGGGTGCGTGCACGATTTTGGCGCACACATGGGCGGGGCAGGTGCAACGTAGTTCATCGATCCATCGACGATTTATCTCGATGAACTCTATCGACCCTATCCATTGATCACGGCGCACGCCGTTGACACGCATACATCGCATACATCGCGCATGGTCGGGCAGCTCGCATGCCTGCCCCCAGCCAAGTAGGAGCGCCCCGGTCGTCAGAATGCTACGCTGCCGTGGGGCTTGCGTGCGTGCCTTCCGTTCCGCATTGCATGTGCGTGTTGGTGGGATGCCGCAACCGCCCGTGCTGGCTGCACTACTGGCGCATCGTTGGCGCATCCGTCGGGGGGGAAAGGGGCGGAGCAGACGGATCATGCGTGCCGCCTATCTATATATCCACCCAGCACGCATGCTGCGGCCGTGCTATGAATGGGAAACAGCCCATCTATCCATATGTATCGTGGCGGCCATCCACTTGCCAATCGTTGATCGATGCCTCGTTGCCCTGGGGCGGGGGGATGGGAGGATGTGGCAGCAGGAGGAGATGTGCGTAACAGCTAGCAAGGGCGCATGCTGGCGGCGGCGGCTGGGGGCTTCCTGCATCATCAACTGCGCTCGTTCGCTCGTGCGTTGCAGGCAGGTGGCGGGCAGCGGAGTAGTCGGTGCTATGCAACTTGCTATGAGTCCCCCACCCGCCCACACTCCCACACGCCCACACGCCCCACACGCTCACACGCCCACACGCCCACACGCCCACAGGCCCACACGCCCACACGCCCACACGCCCACACGCCCACCTTGCATCCAAGCTTAGTCAGCTCAATGGGGGGTTGCGAGGAGAGCGAGCCCTGTGCGTGAGGAAAAAGAGCCGAAGGGCGGGGCAGACTAGTTGGTTGGGCAAGCGCAACACAAGCACCGCCGAACGTATGTTCACATTAATCAACAAATACTCGACACGCGACGGCCTGGGGGATTGGCTTGTTAGCCGTGCGACAGGGCAGGCAGGAATGCGGCCGAGAGCGGTGCACCAGTGCGGGAGCGAAGCCCCAACACCACCACATATAAGCAGGTCCGACATCCCGGCCCGTATGTATCGCAGCGCTACTCTAGGCGCCGGATGGAGGGCACGCCAGCAGCCACCATTTGGGCCGCGCGACTCGCCTGGTCGGAGTCCGTCGATGAGCAAGTCGACAATGGAGCTCGATAAACTTATATATGAAGACTATCTCGACCACGATACGACAGCTGCACGCGACTTGCCTGATCGTAGATCGAGTAGAGCCAGTATTTGGCCCAGGTGGCGGAGTTGGCGGTAGCGGTGGAGCTGTCGTCAAAGCCGAATGCCGACCATGGCCCGCCAAGGTACTGGATCCCAAAGGCAATTGCCCTTGCGTCTGGGCGAAAGGGGTGGTTTGCGCAGTATGCACACACGCACATACCGCTGTTGGCAAGGGACTAGCATAGCGAGCGTCAGATCTGTAGCCGACAAGCCGACATGGAGATGCAACGTATGTATATACGCAGGGTGCAGGCGTAGCGTGCCGGTTGCCGGCCACAATCAATGATGCGTGCTTGCCGCGGAGGCGGAGGCGGAGGCCGAGGTCCCACATCTTGCCCCGCGGGGGGCGCGGCGGGCAGCCGTCACGTCATGCTACACATCGGCACGGCTGCTGTGCGTGTGCGGCGGGCGCACAGACAGACACACCTGCTGTGGGCAGACCGAGCTGGCGGCAAACGACACGCGCGTCATTATCTGTTGACGGATGTAGGATGGGCGGGAGCGAGGGAGCGAAAAGGGTGGGCTTGGAAGGAGGGGCGCAGCAGGCAGGCGCGCGTCTACGGTGTTTTGAGGGACCGCCGACATGTGCGGACGGACGGAGCCCGGCTAACGCTCCTGCTTGGGGCACACAACACGCCGCGCGGGTAACACAAGTCTCTGCTGCGGCGGGCAACACAAGCCGTAGGGCCAGTGGGTGAGTGACCCCGCCGCTCATCAGCCCTGCCAATCAATCATCAGCCCTCCCATTCAATACGTAGATCCATGTACAACCCGCGCGGTGCCTCTTACCATCAAAGCCACGGCTGGGCATCGTTTAGGTGCGGTGGTGCGGCGAGCAGGCGGTGTGGGAAAAAGCTGAGTCAGCCAAGCGGCGCATGGAGCGTTTCCGAGAGGGGTACGTGCATGGGAGACTCTCCCCTGCTGGGTATGTGCCTGGCCCGTGGTATGCAACATGCGACAGCCCGAGATGCAGAGTAGCTGTATCTGATGGAAAGCTGCGACGACGACGCGTGCAAACATACTTGCAGATGCCGCCTTTCGACGGAGTGACGATGTCAACGCGCCCCTCGTACGCAGTTGAAGTCAGATCACTTGTGAGCTTGAGCGTGTACTGCGTCGTCTGGCCTGTCGGTGGAATCAGAGCAGCAGGAAACATGTATGGAGCGCGCACCGGAGTTTTGGAAGCAGTGTCTATTGCACAGATTAACGGCCATAAACAGGAATTAATTCAGCAGAAGGGGCAGGCGAGTCGACTGCTGCACAACATTTTGGCTTACAGCGTCCGCAGGACAGCGATGCCAGCAGCAGCAGTGCAGAAACAGCTGCGTGCCTCATCTCTCTGTATCAACTAGTAGATGGCGACATCAAAGCTGTGCTGTGCTAATTGAATGCAGGGGCAGCAACCTGGTGCTCGCACAGTCAGTCACATTACGAGCGCGAGGGTGCCCAAAACTCCAGGAGGGGCCACGCAACACAGTCAGACAGCCTCAGTAACACGCTGGCTTCTGGAATATATGAACATGACTTTTTGATTTTGTAACCAGAAACAGCAAATCTGGTTATGCATGGGTCGTGTCGCTCGTCGCCTTGGTCGCTCGCCGACAATCAATATAGGCGTCGCGTGCCTGCAGCGTGAAAGCTGTTTCCTCTCAAAGCCTGGTCCCTATCGAGGTCATGGACTTACTGTCGTCATGCAGCAGCGCCATGCCCGACACTTCTTTTCTTCAGTGTTCGATCGAGAATGGTCGCTCGGCTGCTTTGTATCCTTTATTTGCAGGATGTGACCTTACCCACATGCCTGACCACTCGCTCGCCGGGCTGGCCGTGCATGGTCCAACGCCCAAGTAACATGGCTGAATGTACGTACAAGTGCAGTACAATGCACCGACCACCTGCGCGTCCGGATACGTGCGTGTATGTAACAGGCACGCATGCATGCCGAACGAGTAGAACGAGCGATGCGAGTAATCACTCCCCTGCTGCACGCACCCAGCAAGGGCTTCCCCTGTGCTGACCCCGTAATCGCCCCATGGCAAAGGCACCGCATCAGACCGCCGTCGCCTTCGCCCCTCGGCCCACGCTCTGGCCTTCGCGCTGTTTTTTTTACACTACCCATTCCTGCCAGGGCTGGCGGCATCATCGCAGCAGCACCCGGGCTTCTGGCGGTCCAGCAGCAGCACTCGGGTGTGACGCCGCCGTACAGCAGTTCAACAGCGCCGAACCGCTCCAGCGCCCCGCACCGCCAGCCAACCACTGAGGCCGTGCAGCGTCCACAGGACAACTCCTGGCGCTGACCGGGAGCTGTGGCTCCGTAACCGCGCCGTGGCCAGCAGCGATGAGGCGTCGTCCGGCGGCTCACCGCCCGCGTGCCGCAGCGACAGGTAGGGCGGTGCCAGCGGACAGCCAGTCGCCGCCAGCTGCCCGCCCAGCAGCCGGGCCACGGCCGCATCCGACAGGTTCCAGTAGCGCACCGCGACGGTGGCCGCCTCCCCATCCATCCCCCGCATCGCTGACACCGCTGCCGGAGTCCCTTACATACGTCAACGGCTTCGCACACCGTGCGGCCGCTGGGCAGCACACACAACCGCAGCTCGGACCCCAGGCCCCCACCCAAGCCATGCAGCATTGCGCCGGCACCCGGCAGAGTGAGGTCGCTGGCCTGCGCGCTGCAGGAGGTGAGCGATGGGCTGAGGCCCCGCTGCGCCTCGCCGCCGCGGGTCAGGCCGCAACGAACAGCCACTGCCGGGCTCTGGCGCGTTCACATACAGCGGCACGTACGCTGATCCAGGACAGGACGAGGATCCAGGACAGGACGATCGAGGGTCACACTTAATGCAGTTGGCGTGTACAGGTGCCGCCTGCTGCCCGGAGCAACTTCATGTGTCAATTTCGGTAATTTGTAAAAGGTCGCGAACAGAGAAACACCACTCGATGTGCGCAACTCGACAGAACCGCGACTCCTCCTCGAATATCGCTTGCGTCGACCACAACGGGCTAAAGGCGGTCATATAATGTGCCAGAATGTCATGCGTACTTGAATGCACATGTTTATGGTGCAGCGTACTCCGTAACCACACCGACGGGCGGCGCGCACGGCTTGCGGATGCGCAAGCCCGTACACGCCCTATACACATAAGCATATGATAAGACGGGTACCGCAGCCCTCGGCCCTCCTCGCGGTACGGAGAAATCCTGTACCAATGCAACCGGTTCCCCACAGCGAGCCCGCCACCGACCGCTCGCGGAACTCACGTGCGCACTCGCGAGCCTCGTGGGCCTGCGAGCGTCTGCACGTGTAGCATGCACGCATCCACGCCTGCCCTGCCCAGGACCGCGCGGCGCCCTATAGTGTGCGTTAGGGCGCGTGCCGCTCGGTTGGGGCTACGTAGCCCTGTAGGGCATACCTGGACTACCACCGCACGCGCACAGACCGGTATGTTGCAGCTAGTACCGTAACGCAGCAGCCCTCCTCGTGTCCCTTTGGCACCGGTTGCATGCCCCTCGGTGGCATGCATCACGTCGGCATCACACCTGCACGGACGGAGCTGCCCACTCACGCACGCAAACCTCCTTGGTCCTTGGTCTCTTTTGCAGTTCGTTCTTTGCGCCTTGCCCAAACAACTCTACCCCTGCTCGCAGACAAACTCCCCCGCACCAGGCTCGCGCGGCAGCACTACAGCCCGCCCCTGCGCGCCCGTGGGCCGTGCGAGGCGCGCTAGTCGAGGGTCGTGCGTCCGCCATCTATCTCGTGCTGCTGCCCAGATGGCTCCTACCACATGCTCACGCCGCGCTCTAGGGCCGGAGGCCTGCTGCTCTAGGGCGCAACCGCGCAATGCAATTACGTCACGCAAATAAGCAAGGGTCCCAGCGCAATGTGTAGAGGGCACGGCGATTGGAATGTTTATGATAAACTAGAACGAAGTCACAAAAAGGAGTATCTGTAACCTGCGACGAGGTTGGCTGGTTCGGAGGTCGGCAGAAGGCGCTGTTGCGCGGGGATGTTTCGACGCGGCAGGCAGCTCAGGGATGTAACAGCGTGCGACGCAGCACGTCGGCCCCCGCCAGGCGCGCGGTGGCGTCCCCTTACATTTGATTGCGAATATGACTAAGAGCAGCTGGCGCCGTGCCAGTCCAAAGACGCGCAGCGGCCGCTGCATGAAGCAAGGGGGCCCACACGAAGCGGCTCACTGGCAACACGCACCCACACCCTGCCGTAGACTCTACACTCCTCCCCCCAACGCTACAAGCCCCACACCACCAGCGGCGGCAGATCACGTCAGCAGCGCAAGCCTCCCCCATCGCAACGCAGTCAAGCAGAGGGAGTCCAGACCGACGCCCCTCCACCGCAGCAGCGGACAGATTCAGACGGCAGACAGGGCGAGCGAGGCTGTCGCACGGCGGCGAGCGCTTCAGGCACCCCAACACATACACCAACACACAGAGCGGCATAGCAGGCAGAGGAAGAGGCTGACGGTACACAGGCACATGGCATGGCGGGCGCAGCGGCCCTTCCTCGGCCCCCAGGGGGTTATGAGTATGGACAGAAGAAGAGTCACGAAGTAGGCATGGGGCAGCGCTGCAGGTCGTACACACAGAAGCACCTAGGCCCGGCTGGACAGACCCGGAATCAGTCGCGCCGCACCCAGATGCGACGCAGTCCCCTTAGTTCCCCCCATCAAACTGCGCCTCTCTAATGACTTCCCTGGTTTTGGCTCGGTGCCCCACGGCGAGCCCCCGCGCTGCCCCCCCCCCCGGGCCGCCCCCACCACCCCTGCCGCGGCACTGCGGCGCTACTCCCAGTCCCGCTTCATTGCCCAGAACTCGCGCTTCTTGGATGGCCGGCCATTGATGATGTTGCTTGTATGATCGGAGGCCCACGCACCTTCCGCACTCGCCGATCTCCACCTCCTCGGCGGCGTGAACAGCGGCAGACCCTCCCTCGACGACCCGGATGGGAACGAAGTCAAAGCCGTCCGCCAGACTGGCGTACTTGGCGGCGCCCCTCGGATGTGGTGCCGTGCGGTGGCGCTGGTGCGCTTTCCAATGCTCCGTCTGCCCCCCGTACACGCGGCCGTCGGCGCGGTGCACGAGGTGGTACAGCGTGAAGGGGCCTAGGCTGTGGCGCCGCGCCCGCCGCGCCCCCGCGGCGATTGCGCGCCGCCGGCGTCGTGGTCACCGCCGGCGGCTGCTGGCCGTTTCCCGAGCCCGCGGCAGTGGGGCCGGCACCGGGGCTGCCGTAGGCGCCTCCGCCGCCTCCGCCGCCGGCAGCAAACTCGGCCAGCGGGATGTCGTCCTCGTCGTCCTCCGTCCATGGAGCTGGCCAGCTCCGAGTCGTTGTCCGCGTCGATGGAGGTGGGCGCCTAAGGGGCGATGTGCGCAGGGCGGGCGAGGTAGCGCGGGTGTGATCGAGGAGCGTGGGTGAGAGGAGCAGGTGATGATACACCAGGATCGGGGCCGGCAGGTGGAGCGGCTGGCGCTGGCTCGCTCACCTTGCCCTGCGCAATCTTCTTGGCGTTGGCCAGCGCACGCGCTCACCTGCTGCCGCCTCTGTCAGGAGGCGCAGCTGGTTGGAGTCCTGGCCGTACTCGAACACCAGGCGCTTGAAGGTGACCATGCGAATCTTGGGTGCGGGCTTGATGACGGACCAGGCCTTGTCCTTGCTTAGCTTGGCGCTGTTGAACGGCTTGCCAAGCACCCTCAGGGCCCACTTCTGGTCGCCTGCACGGCAGGGCGGCGGAGGCAGGCGGGCAGGGGCCGGCGTGGGCGTTGTGGCCGGCATGCGCCGCGGGCGTACGTGATGTAGGTCGGCCGGGTGGCAGCGGGCGTGCGCTGGGGCCGCACCGCAGCTTCGCAGCAGACGGCCGGGTGGCAACGTGCGCACCTGCGCAGGAAGGCGGCGCCCCTGTATGTGGCACCCTGGCAGCGGTGGCCGGTGACGGCGTATGCTAGCGCGAGCGGAAAGGTGCGTCGGGTGTACTTGGTGCGTGCTGTCGCGCGTGATGGGCGGGGTGTAGTGCGACTGCAGCACGCGCAGTCTTCCCTGACGTGTCCATGCGCACGACGATGCAGGTGGGCGGCGCGCCAGGAGCGCCCACACTATGGGGACGGGGACACGCGTAAGGGCGCGTTGCAGGCACGCTACTCGCGTTGAGGCGCGTTGGCCTTTCACGTGCCGCGTTATCCCATGCGTCGTGTAACGTGGTCATGCCGGCTCGGGCGCGTGGAGGCGCACAGCAGGACCTTCTTGTTGCTGTGCCGGAGCTCGTGCACAAGGCGCTGGCTGAGGAACGTTTTGCCTGCGCCCGGCTCGCCCGTGATGACGTGCAGGCCGCAGGCGCTGGGGCGGAGGAGGGCGTCGAGGACGGCCTGCTGGTCCGGCGAGCACTGGTGGGCGGCGACGTGCGTGGGCGAACTCGTTGGCAACGTCGACACCTGGCGCGTGTTGTGCTGCGCCGTGGTTGGCCGCATCATCGCTGTGGGCATCAGCCAAGACCTGGCGGGCGCGGCGGGCACGCCGGGCAGCACGAGGTGGGTCGGCGGCGGCTGGGCGATTCGAGGGGCCAGGCCTGGTGCCCGGGTCGGAGCCCGAGTTGGAGGCGGGGGCGTCAGCGGCGCTTGCCATCATGGCGCCAAGCACGCGGTTCTTTGAAAGCAGCGCATCCATCACGGACTGGGCCTGGTCAGATGCAAGGAGGTTGCTGGCTAGGTACTCGGTGACGAGCGACTCACTGCTCTCCTCGCCCGAGATGTAGCCGCGGTGCACGCACTCCTGGAGGTACGAGTCCGTGCCGTTCGACAGCAGGTGCTTCGACCCTGCGGCCTTCGGCGGACTTTTTTCCTTCAGGGTGACAGAGGGACGGGAGGTTGTGTCCGGCGGCGGGTGGGTGCCGGCTGCCGGGCAGTGCGGCCCAGACCGGCTCACCGACTTCTGCAGTGGCTGGTATGGAGCGCGGAACGCCACTGCCAAGGGAAAGGCATGCTGCGCGCGTCCACTCTTTCTCCTCGCCTCCCAAGGCCTGCTACCCCTCCCTGCTCCTACCTCTCCTCACCCGCACCCACCACTCGGCCCCTCTAAAACAAAAACCCGCTCGCCTCCCTCCCGCCATCAGGCCTGTTCACGTCCTGGCCTGCGTCCGCCTGCAAAAACCCGGTGCTGTCTGAGGTGGTGCCGCGGGACATGAGGCGACTGCTGTACACCGCGGACCGCTGCCTCCGAGGGTGCGTGTGGCGGGCTTCCTTGGTCGCTGGGACGGCGGGTACGGCGTCGTGAAGGACCCCGCCAGTGTCCTCCGCATCGCTGCAGGACGAGCCGCTGAGGCGGTAGGGCAGCGACGGGGCCGGTCCGGGGCCCTGGGGAGCGCCTGAGAGGCTCAGCCCGGGGGCCATAGCGCCGCAGGGCCCGCAGCCCCTTGCGTCGCGACGGAGGGCGTGCTCTCGTCTTCTGCATTGCTGGCTCAGGCCCACAGGCCCACAATCCTCGTCGCGCTGTCCGCTCCGAGGTGCATCGCCGCTCTGGGCGCCCCTCTTGTGGGGATGGCGGCGGGGGCCTGGTGCACTGTACGCCGTTATATCCTGTTGCGTAGCCGTAGGGAGATCGCTGGTGCATATGGCGGGAGTTTCTGTGGTCGTCATGGCGAAGAACGCTTGCAGAGAGTGCTGTTCTCCGTGAGGGCTGGAGTCCCTGTGCATGGCGGACTTCGTGTGTGTGTGTGCTGTTCTTCGCGAAGTCCGTGCGGAGAACAGCACGGAAGACGGCAATCGCGTGCACGGCAATGGCACCTCGCCTGGGTGGAGGAAAGCCCGCTGGCAGCCAGGCCAGCGGGCTCCAGCGGCGCGGTGGACGCACCAACGCGCCGCCGGCCGCCGCCTGAGGCCGGTCGCCGCACCGCCCTCTTAACGGACCTCGCCACCAGCCTGCCCCAGGCCGCCTGGAAGCCACGGCGGAGGCGCAGCAGTGCGGGCGACGACGCAGCGGCGGCTGGGTCAGGAGCCCGCAAGCGTGCGCGCCGGGCGAGCAGCAGCAGCGACTGCGGCGGCAGCGGCGGCGGCGGCAATAATAGCGACGTATGCGGGGCATTGCCTGGCGCGCCGCTAGCCGGCCGGAACCCTGCAGCCGCTGCAGCCTCGGCGGACGCAGGGCCGCTGTTCTTAAGCGTTGCCAGTGGTTATCTGGGTGGCGCCGCCGCCATTCGTGCGGCCTTTCCGCAGCAGCTGTCAGGCTTGAGGGCGAGCGGTCGCGCCAAGCGGCCCCGTGGTGCTGCACGCGCGCGAGGCCGTTGACGGCGCTGAAGAGCAGCTGCGGCCCTACGGCCTGACGCTCCGCACATACAACAAATGTCTGCAACTGAGGGGCAGCGCTCGCCTGGCGAAGGAACTGGGCCTTCAGCACGGCGACCGGCTGCGGCTGTCGGAGCTGCCCGACGGCCGGGCAGTGGCAGAGAGGACAGCTGCTGGCACGGAGCCAGCTGCTGCCGCAGGGGCCCCGGCGCTATGGGTTGCCGCTGATGCGACCTCGGCTGCGCATGCGCCCCTTGTCCCGCGGCTGTCGATGTATAACCTCACCGGCGCCAGCACCATCCGGGCCGCCTTCCCACAGCAGGTCGTGGCTCTGGCCGCCAGCGGCGGCACAAAGCAGCCGCTGGTATTGCACGTGCAGGCGGCGGGCCGCGACGGCAGCGGCGGCGGCGATGGCGGCGGCAGCGCGGCGCTGCGGCCTTGCAACGTACACCTGGTTGGCTCGGCCCAAAGCAACTTGACTTGCAGCTGTCGGGCGCTTCTCAGCTGGTGCGCGATCTGGGCCTCCAGCGCGGCGCTTGGCTGCAGCTGACGCCGCTGCCCGATGGCCGGTTGTTGGCGGCAGCGGGGCTGGCCGCGCCGGCCGAGCCGTCCGGACAGAGCGAATGCCCCATCACTGGGCTCATGTTGCGCAGGGGCTACACCAACCTCCAGGCTACGCAAGATGCACCGCAGCAACAGCACCAGAGCGGGCTTCGGCTGCTGTGGGGCACATGTTGAGACAATACAATTCAACCTTTCACCCGCGCTCGCCACGCAGCCAAGACTTTGCTCACTTTTCCTTAGCTCAACCCTTGGTCGCGGCTTACTGCTTACGCCCTTGCGTGCCCTGTTGGCTGCAGGGCGACGTTGGCGCGATCGTGGCGGTGGACCGGGAGCTGCCCGCATTGCCGTCAGCACCCGCGGTGGCCCTCGCGGCCCTCGCACCAAACACGTCCAGCGGCAGGGGTGCGTGAGGCATGGTGCTTACCTGTGGGCAGGTCCCGCCATTCTGTCCGGCCCTGCGTCTTTAGGTTGACCGTATGCCGACCGCCTGCGTCTGGCGGCCCTGCCCGCAGCCCAGGGCGAGCCGGGCGCCGCCGGTTCGTGCCCAACGGCCGTCACTGTAGGCCTTGCCACGGTGGCAGGCCGCCTGCCCTGCGGCGCCCAACGCCGGCTGGGGCCGGCGACTGGGGGGTGATGGCCGCGGCGAAGGGCCAGGTCCGGGCGGCGGCCACGGCCGCGGCCGCGGCAAGCGCGGTCGCCCGAGCTCTGACGGCGGGGCCCGGGGGGCGCCCTCCGCTGGCAGCGCCGCCACCGCCACCGCCGGGCCGGGCGGCGGTGTGGCGGCGACAGCGGGGGCGGAGGCCGCGGCAAGCGGCCGATGAGCTCAGCCTCAGCTTGCGGCGCCAAGACGAAGCGTAGCGGTGCTGAGCCCTGCATCCTGGATGCGCCTAGCTGGCTGCTGCTGCGATAGCTAGGCCGCACGCTTGTGCTAGCTAGAGGCCGATGGGCGGGGTGCCAGCCGTTCTTTGCACGCCAGCGTGTCCCGGCCATGCCCGGGTGAAAGGGCCAGGGGTCGCATCCCAGACGAATTACGTCACGTATGGCGCTGATAGAGGGGGCGGTCGGGGGGCGGCCAGCAGACCCAGATCGAGGACACATGCTTGGTTACCTTGCACTATGTTTCCGGTACCGTGGTGCTGCCAGGCGTCGTATCGGTTTGCGGAAAGCGGCTGCAGCGGTGGCCCTTCCGCGGCTGCTGTGGTGCTGCAGGCGAGCTTGGGTGCGGGTTATGCGGTGCGCTTGTCGTGACATAGCGTGTCCGCAGCAAGGCATGGCAGTGTGTCGTGACACGCGAGCAAGGAGGTTGTCTGAGGCCACCAGTAGCAGGCGGAGGGCATGTGTTTCGGTCTTGAGCCGTGCCGACGACGGGCGATGTCCAGCTTCGTGGTCAGATGCCAATGCGGTCAGGTGGCCGCTTTGCCGGGCCGGGCTAGGGCTCACGCCAGGCTAGGGGCTGGCCGCAGTGCGTGGGATGCAGCTGCCGCCAAGCCGGCCGAAGATGCAGCGGGCAGCAGCCTTGCAGCCGCACAACGTTGTGTTCTTGCCGCAGCTACTATGTCCGCTTGGGGAGAGCTCTCGCCTTATAAAATGAATCCCCTCCGTAGCGACGGATAACTGTACATATGTGGGCCTTCTGTACGGCACATGCCCATGTGGACGGTGGTACAAGCAGGGGGGAAGCTTGTGTTTCGTGTGGAAGGCGCACCGCCAAATCAATACTTACTGGATTGCATGACCAAGTCGCTACCTTATAATAGAGGCTCGGACCTGTCCGATAAGTTGTTGGTCGCTGGTTTGCCTTGGTCGCGCACCCCTTGCACGACGCGCTTCCAAGTAGCTGCATTTACCAGATGGCAGGGACACCAGCAGCCCAACTCATTAGCGCACTGTCTGCATGAGGAGGTATTAGAACAGTCAGCAGGGAAACAAGGCAGCCCTTATTGCTTAAGTCTGCGCAATATGGCAAAATGCCTGGGTCTTGCCAGGTATGCAGAGACCTATCCTGAATCTGGGACACCCTGCACTGATGCATCTGGGCGGATGCAGCTATCTCGTGCCAGGCGGAAACCTTCACCGGCAACCTTATCATGCATCTTTCACAGGAGCGCGCTGGCGTAGATGAATGCATATGAGGTGACACCTGCTGAGGCTGCTCAGCTGGGCGCCGAGCCGGCACAGGCGCGGCCGGCCGTCGATGGCCCTCAGCCGCAGCGCGGGCCGCTGCATGGGCCCTGCAGCTCGCCACAGGCGCCTGCCCCCAGACCAGCCGGCCTGCACGCCACGGCTGCAGCGTCCCCTGATCCTCGGCATCCTCATCCTCAGCAGCACCAGCAGCACCAGCCGCAGCAGGCTGCCGGCGCAGACCCCGCGCCCCCACCCAGCTCCATCCTGGCGTCGGCGTCGGCGTGGCTCACTCTCTTCCGACTGGGTGCCTTGTACGTTTCTGCCAACCGCGGCGCGCTCCCTCCCGGTCCACGCCCAGCACCCCATGGCGCCGCCGCAAGGCAGCAGAGCCCCGCCGACGAGGCGCTCGTTGTGCGCCTGCTGACACCCGGCTGCCTCTCCGGCGCTGCGGCCATCCGCGCCGCCTTCCCGCAGCAACTTGCCGTATTCCATGCCAGCGGTGGCGTTGAGCAGCCCGTGGTGCTGCACGCGCGGCCCGCGGGCGGCAGCCATGAGGCGCTGCGGCCCTACGACCTGTCGCTAGTCGCCAAGAAACACAGTTTCATGCTGTCCGGCGGCACGTGCCTGGCCAACGACCTGGGGCTGTCGCTCGGCTCGACGCTACGGCTGTCTCTGCTGTCAGATGGCCGGGTGGTCGCTCAGCACGCGTCAATCTCCGCGCGAGACACCCTCGTCCTGACGAAACGTCAGAGCCGCGGACAGGACGTCAAAGTGGCCGGTGGGACAGTCGAGCTGCTGCTGGGCCGGCAGCTGAGGCAGGCGGGGCTGCCGGAGGGCCAGGGCATTACGCTGCGGCCTGTAGAGGGCGAGCCCGCCGCCACAGCGACGCTGCTGGCTTGCGCCTCGATTCGGTCTCAGGCTCCGACCCGCAGCAATGGCCTCCCGTGATGGAAGCTCACTGGCTTAGTCCCCTGGCTGCGAGCCTGCGGTGCCCAGCCCGGCGACCGCCTACGCCTGGCGGCGATGCGAGGCGCACCTCTAACGGAGCAGGAGCAGGGACAGGAGCAGGGGCAGAGGCAGGTGCCACCTGCCCCTGGTGCGGCCGTCACCGTGCAGCTGTTGCGGAGCCGCGATCGCGGGAGCGGCCCCGGCGCCGGCACGCTGCTGGAGGCAGGCCAGCAGGGCGGGGCGGCCGCGCCGAGGGCTGAGCTAAGCAGCGGTGGAAGCGGCGATGGCGGCGCGGAGGCGGGCAGCGGCAGCGGCGAAGACAAGGAGCGCAGCGATGCGGAGGGCGGCGTGCGAGAGGTCTGCTTGCGTCATCTGCCAGGGGCGCACCAGCACGCCGGCTCCACAGCTCGGCAGGCTGGCCGTGACGGGCAAGGCCTCTTCCTGAGGCTCGGTCACAAAGGCATATGCGCTGGCGCTGCGGCCGTCCGCGCCGCCTGGCCGCAGCAACTTGCAGCCTTCTTCGCCAGCGATCGCACCAAGCAGCCCGTGGTGCTGCACGCGCGGCAAGGGGCCGGAGCAGTAGCGCCCAACCAACTTCGGCCGTATGCGGTGACCCTGCGCAGCGGCAGTCGTGGCAGCTTTGGACTGGCAGGATTCACCGGCCTAGCCCGGGACCTGGGGCTGCGGCGCGGCGACCAGCTGCGGCTGTCGGTGCTGCCCGACGGCCGGGTGGTAGTGGAGCCGACAGGCGAGGCCGCAGGCTGCCCCGCCGTACATCTGACCGACAGCGTCCTCCGCAACGGCGTCAGCCATGTGCGGCATGCCATCGTTGAGACATTGCTGGGCCAGGAGTTGATGCGGACGGGGCTGCCAGCCGGCGAGTTGCTACCCGTGCGGGCCTCCCACCGCGACCCACACGCCGAGTCAGACCTCCTCGCCGGAGCGTTGTTTCGGTCGTGCTCGCGAAGCGGCACATATGCGCCGCACTGGCTGCTGTCCGGCCTGCACTCTTGGCTGCGCGCTCGCGGCGCCCAGGCGGGCGACCGCCTGCTCCTGGCGGCAGTGCCGGACGCGGCACCGGTTGAAGGCCGCGGCGTAGCCATCGCGCTGCAGCTTCTGCGTCAGGACGACTGTGGCCGCGCCAGCAACGGCGGCTCGAAGGCTTGCAGCAGCGGCAGCGACGCGGAGGAGCCGGAGGATGAAGGCGAGGACGAGGAGGGCGATGGCCTGGCGTGCGGCCAGGGCATTGGCCGGAGGCCCCAGAGCGCCAAGCCACCCAGCCCGGAGCAGCTGCCGGCCAGCCGCTCCTGTCCGCAGGCAGCTGCTTCAGCGGCTGCCGCCGGAGCCGCAGCCGGCGGGTCAAGCGTCAAGCAGCCGCAGCCGCTTTTGCTGCCGGACACCGCGACGCTACAGCCTGGATGCGTGTCTGGGGGCGAGACAGGTGGGGACTGGGGCCTGGGGGCGCAGGCGGCAGGTGTTGCCAGCCGGCGCGTCGCGCCTCAGGGCTGACGTGCGGGACATGCCTGCCCGCCTGCCGGAGCCAGCGGGGGGCCGGCGCTCCTGGGAGCGGTGCGGCTCGGCGGCCACTTGGCGGCGGCAGCGCGCCAGGCCGCTGCGGCCTCGGCGTCTAGCCGGTGGCGGCGGCCGTCAGTCCGCTGCCGGCGACGGGCCAATGGCGGCGGCACAAAGGGGGTGCGGCGCCACGGCTTGGCGTGCTGTGGCCGCGCTGCTGTGGCCGCGCTGCTGTGGCGCCGCTATGGCCGCGCTGCTTGCATTGGAGCGCCCGGTGGAGTTGCCGGCGCCGGGTCTACTGCCGCGTACGTAGCGCGTCGGCGGCTGTTATGCGCCGACGGCAGCGCCCGCAGTGGGCGACGCCGCGGTGGCCATGCACTGGCGCTGGGTTTGCAGGCGCCGGGCACGCGAGCCCGGGGCTGCGGCGTGCGGACTGTGGGCTGTAGTGCCCCAGCAGCAGTTCATGCGGGCAGCAGAGGAGCGGCTGGCGGCAGGGGAGATGGCGGCGCGGCGATGGCCGCTCGTCTGCTGCTGGGGCACTATGATGGGCCGCAACACCGCGGCCCTGGGGAGGCATGGCAGATGGCGGCGGCAGGTGCGCACAGCGGGGGGGGGGTTCGCGAGTTGGTTGGGTGCCTTCGGCTGGGGCAGAGGCGCTTGTGCAGAGCCCCGCTGTCCCCGTGCGGCGCAAATGCCGTTTCGCCTGGGCGAGGTGCTTCGCCCGCCCGCTTGCTGCCCTCCCACTTGCAGCTCCCGACCGGTCCGCTGGCGCTACCGGTGACGGCTCGCCCGTGGTTTAGCCTGGGTTTAGGTGAGGCCGAGGCCGCTGTCGGCGCTGCCTGAATGGGGGGAGGCGCAAGCACGCCAGCACTGGCAGCTAACGGCCGTGGTAGCGCGCCCGCCGTTGGCTCTGCTCCACGCTGGCCCGGCTTTGCGGCCGCGCTGTGCAGCTCCGCCGGCGGCAGCAGCGGGCGCTGCTGGCTAACCCACATGCCCCATGACTGCTCATGCTGGCCTGACCCACATGCCCTCTGCCTGCTCCGCTCCGCACCGCCGTGCTCACCTCCCCACATACAAACTTAGATGGCCACCAGCACCTACGGTCGCCACCTGAGATCGCTGCATGGCGAACGGAAGAGGCTACCACCGGCAAGGCGGTCGCGAGCCGGGACCTGCGGGACGCAGCCGCCTCGTCCTGCGGCCATGACCACCATTCAGCCAGCGCCAGCGGAGCGGTAGGGGCCGAGCTGCAGAGCCCAGCCCTCGCATCTTGGTTGATAGTGTCGATGGAGTGCACCGACTTGGACTCGTCGACGTAACGATACCGTAATTTACCAGATGCAAGGGCTGGTGGCTGCAGGCGGTGGACAGAGGCGCCTGGGCAAGCACCTGCTAGCAGCTGGCATGGGTGCTCGCGTGCATGGGCGACATCTGGGGGCGTGTGTTCAGGTTTTCAGTAGATAAGACCCACACACGCGGCACAGTGTGTTCAGACGGGTGCGGCTCGTGCAAGTCCAGCAGCAGGGATGGCGTTGCGCCCTAGCCGGTGTCGGGGAGCGGTGCTGACGAGGATGAGGAGGCCGGTGATGCCGGTATGCGGCAATCGGGTTGACTTCAACGTGCCTTGTTTGTGTGCGTTGGATGGTGCAGAAGCGGCGCAGTGCAGATAGACCAAGCCGTCCGTTGCTGCCCTGGTGTGTAGGACGAACCCAGCTCAGCGGTCAAAATCTTAGACATAGCCCCTCCTGACCATGATCGCTCCGGGTTCCGTCTAACGGCAGGCCAGTACAACTTGCGGCTGCCGGGGGTGAACATGCTGCTCCAGGCCAGGGGAGTCTCCCCTGCTCCAGGCAGCTGGTGACAACAGTAGAAATTGTGCGGGGATTCCCGGGTTGGCTGGTAAGGGGCTGCGAATATCAGCTGTGAAAAAGTTGACACTCCCTGTTAGCGGCCAGGCGCGGAGACAGGCCTGTGAGCTATGTCGGCTCTTGTGTCTTATCAGGCCTAGCACGCGCAGCATGGTCCGGGGCATGGTACATGCCCAAATTTTGTGGCACTGCCAAGCAGAAGGCATACTATGACAATACGAGAGCATCAAATTTAGCGAGACGAGCATGTGGCTCGCAACGAGCCGAGCAACGGCGATAGAGCTCCCGAGCGATTTCGGAAACTTGCCGCCTGAGGTTGCAGAAGAGGTGTGTCTACGGCTTGCGTTGGTTGAGGCTCGCAGCGTTGCATCGCTGGGGGCTACGAACCGTGCATGGCGCGACGGACCCACATGGCCGTGCATGGCGCGACGGACCCACGCACTTGGCAGCGCCTTAACGAGCAGCGTTATGGAAAGGAGCCTTTCGGTGTGTATGAGGGCTTCACAGGATGCTGCTGCGATGGGCTCGTTTGGGCCCGGTACACACTGCCCCTGCTCCCACCTGTGCCCTCCTGCGCCCACGAGCTGCAGCTCTTTATGGGGTGATTCCCCTTCACCTACACGGGTGGGTATTCTTCGAGCAGCTCGACTCACCTGGCGGCGACTGTGCTGAACCCTACGGCTACCTGCCACCCGGCCCTGACGGTGTCCGCCTGGAGGCCATGGCGGCTATGGCGGACCAGAAGGGCGCCGTGGCATTCAACACTCTGGGTGGGTGACTTTATGTGCGACAAGGCGACATGATGATATATGCTATCTGGATGCATGTCGGCGAGCGACGTCTCATACCGTGCTCACGTCAGCATCCCGCTGCTCGCCACTCGGCCATCGTGCCGCTCAACCACATTCCGCAGGCTGGGTCAAGACCACGCTTCTGCCTCGCCGCAGTTGGTCGTACTTTGGCTATCGTCCCGGTAGCGGACTGTATGTGCGGGAGAGCGAGGTCAAGGCCAGGGGCATCGCCGTTCCCCCGCAGCCGCCGGCCGAGCGCGATGCCGAGGCAGACATCGTGCCGCCGCCAGGTTCGTTGGTGGCTGATGGTGATTCAACGCGGGCCGGGCCGCCCCAACTGGCTGCGCGTATGGAAAACCCAGCGCCAGCAAGTTCTCTCATGCGTGCTCTCATGCGGGCCCTTGCCGCCCCCCTCGTATCGCAGTTCGGCCGCCCGGTCTCCCCGGCTGGGTGTTCTACCCGGGGTTCGACTCCCCCGGCCAGGACATACGCGACCCCGCCACCTCCACATGCAACTTCTCTGCCAGGTG
>BDDC01001057.1:23693-34645 GCA_001662425.1 Chlamydomonas sphaeroides | reverse complement strand
TCCCTCTCCCTCTCCCTCTCCCTCTCCCTCTCCTCCCCTCCTGTCGCATTCGCACAGCTGCACGCCTCAGCGCCCGCCCACCCACCGTAAAGCCTGGCGTGTCCTGGATCAGCCGGGCGCCGCTGTAGGGTCCGTCCACACCGCCGGCGGGTCCGGGCACCGAGGCCCACACCTTGACCGCGGTCCGGTCAAAGTAGCCGCTCACGCTCGGCCGCCCTGCAGCAGGCCGGCAGCGGCAGGTTCGGCGCTTGAGCAGCAGCGTCGGAACAAAAAGGTTGCGAGCCATGGTGGCAGCGCCGCCACGCTCCACATTCGGTATGTTGCAAGTTCAAAGCCAGGCCAGGTTGCGCGCATGCGCGGTCGCCAGGGTGAATGATAAGCTAGAACGAAGTCAAAGAAGGAATATCTGTAACCTGCGAAGAGGGTGCGGTGGCTGCTGCGCTGCGACGCACCTGCCGGGATGGCGAACATGGCTGCGGCGATGGCGCCGTTCACGAACTTTCCGTTGATCTTGGCAGCGGGGATGTTCTCCTGCGGCGGAGCGACAGCAGCAGGTCCGGGAGCCGGTCGTCCTGCCGACAGTGGCGAGAGGAGCCAGCCCTCGGCCAGCCGCTGCTTGGCGGCCCAGGCAGCTCAGCCCGAGGCCCACGGCATGGTGCCATCCGTCAGCCCTCCCGCGGCCCCACTCGCTTGAGCGGGCCCCTGCCCCTAGCCGCCGTCCGCTCCGGTTTCCCACGCCCGACAGCCAGCGCGACCGCTGGAGTCGCGGCTGCTGCTGCTGCTGCTGCTGCTGCAGTAAACCCTAGCTGCGCGCCAGCCATCGACCGCCTACCCCACCCCGCTCCCCGCAGACCGTCTATGGTAGCACTTGATACTTGCCGGTGCCAAGCTATGCAGCGCTATCATAACGCATCATGGTGCCGGCCCCCCAAGGCAGCCAGCAACCCCACCGCCCCCCCACAGGGCACTCACCGACATGTAGCACAGGTGGCGTACCAGGCCGGCCGTGTAGATGGGCGTGGCCAGCACGTTGGCCGGCGCACACACCGGGGCCCACACCTGCGGCGCGGCGCGCGGGGAGGACGCATGTGCCGATGACACGATGATGACGCGGACGTGACGTGGCCAACTCGGCAGGAGGCCGGCCGGCTCGCCGGGCCGGCACCTCAGCCAGGTCTGTATAGGAGTTGACACCAAGAGCTGCACGTTATCCCATTCATACCCAACCCCAGCGGTTGGGCAGCCCTCCCTACTCCTCACTGCCTCCTGCACGGCGCTTCCATACGTCGCCCTCTGGCCCCTGAGCCCGGACCAGCCCGGACAACCCTTAGCTGTGCTGTGCCGCGCGTGGGGTTCCGTCTTCACCTAACACTTGAACACACGCCTTGCGCCCCCTGCGCCCCTGGCTGCTCACCATCTGGTCGGGGTTGCGCGGGTTGGCGACCAGGAGCTCTATGCGGCCAGCGCAGGAGGCGGTGGCGTTGGCGGTGCACAGGTTGGGCTCCACGATGGGGGGCGAAGAGCCGGGCATCCAGGCCACGTTGGTGGAGGCGCCGCGGTAGTAGCGGACGAAGGGCGCCTTGGAGGGGGGCGCTGGGCGGGGCAGGTGGGAGAGGCGTGAAGAGGCGAGGAGCAGCGGAGGGAGAGGTACGGGGGGCTTGGTGGCGGGGCGAGGCGAGGCGGCACAGGAAAGTGGCTGGGCAGGTGGGGTGGCGCGAGCTGCAGGGCGGGGTGAGGGTTTGGGGATGATGGCAAGGCGGCGATCGACGGCACATCGATGCGGACCGAGCAATGATTCTCCGCTGGACCGAGCCGCGTCCCGCAGCACCCAGTGGACGATTGCTCGCGCGCAGGCCAGCGACGGCCAAAGTACCCGGAGCCCCCAGACGGCAACTTACGGGGCGGAGGCGACGGCGGCAGCTTCATGGGCGGCGGCGCGGTGGGGAAGCGCGTGTCTGCAGAGGGCAGGGCGCGGGCAGCAAGGTTTGGGACTCCCGCTTGCGGGGGCCAGGGCGAGGGCAGGTGCCCCTACACAAGCGCACACGCGTGGCATCCCAACGGCAGTACGAGCGGCGCTCCCTGCCCCGACCGCCAGACACGCACTCGAGCACTCGGCTCCCGCCAGGTGCCCAGGCGCTGGGCAGCGGCGCTGCGGGATTGGTGGGGGGGCGAGGCGAGGGTCGGGCGGACGCAGCGGCAACCGTGAGCGCACAATAGGGGGCACAGGGGCCCCTTGCACATGCTGCGAATGAACGGACTGCGCCGTTCTCTGTCGACGCATGCGAAGTGGAAGCCCCTGGGCGCCTCTGAGCTGTGGAGCCGTGTGTGAAACACCAGCAACAGGTCTCGGTATCTGAGAAACACTATTGCAGTCTAGGAGTAGAAGCCTGCATGCGGTGCTGAGCTGTAGCGTGTGGACATGATACGCTGTGGAGGCCAGCACACCTGCAGGGTGATGGTGCAGGTCGGCACGCCGGCGCGGGTGGCGTTGATGGTGGCGTAGATGGGCATCTGCCCCACTACGCCCGAGTCGTACTCGCCCCACTCGTCGAGCGCCAGGAGGGAGCGCCGGTCCGCGCGTCCCTTGGCTGCGGCCAGCGATAAGAAGAATCACAGCTATGAATATCGGATTGGGAGTTGCATTGACAGATTGCTACATCCTAAGGTACATGTGCCTGCTGTGTTGTGTTCAAGTACCGGTATGTGAAAACTTAACGCGGCTACCCTACGCAGGAGCTGCGCAGGGCGGCAGGGGCAGGGATTCGGGACGGGGCCGGGGCGCAGGGGAGGCTGACCTCACCCGCCTCCGCCAGCCGCCGGCCGGCAGAACCACAGGCCGCTGACACGGCCACGAAGCCTGAGTAGGGCCTGGGCAGGGAAGGGACGAGCGCACGAGGGCGTGAGCGCTGCGTGGCTACTGGCCGCACGCAGACGAACACACGCCGCAAGTTACGCCAGCCACACCAAGCCCGGGGCCACGGGGGTCTTCATCCAGCGCTGGGCTTGCTCGCCGCATCACCACGGAAGCTCATACGCGGGGCGCGGAGCGCTGATGACGAGGCGGGGCCGTGGCGCGGTGGGGCCGTGGTCGCGGTGAGAGCGGGGTCGCGGTGGGGGCCGGGGTCGCGGTGGGGCCGGGGTAGCGGTGGGGGCCGATGCTCGCTCTGCGCCCCCGACCCCATGTGCCGGCCCGGAGTGGCAATCAAGGCCGCGGGGGCCCCGTCCCAAGTGAGGCTGCCTGAGGCGGGTGCAGCTCGCGCGCCTCACCAGGGGCTGGGCGGGAAGGTGACGCTGGGGCTGGCGAAGAGCCGCCCGAACTTGTATCTGCGGGCCGGCAGGGGCCCCGGAGGAGGCATGTCAGCACGGACGCATAGGATGGCCATGCCGGACGCCCCTTGGGTTTTAGCGCTCGACTGCAGGCACACCGAACCACGTGCATGGGGGGCGGCGAAAGGGGCAAGGGCACGACGCCTGGACCAGAGGCGGAAGAGCGTGGCGTGCCGCCTCCAACACATGACAGCAAGCGCTTGAGTTGCAGTTATGTTGTCAAGCCCCACCCCATGACGGTGCAAAGTGTCTTGGCCATGGCGTCGTCAATGCTGCCGAGCGTTGACCTGGCGCAAACGGGCGTCCAGTTGGGGCTTGAGACGCGAACGCTCTGTGCGAAGGATGGCGCAACGGGCGGATGGGCGGCAGATGACAGTTGGGAGGTGTAGGCCAAGCGAGATTGTACGCAGTGGTGGCTATGTGCACAACCACAACGCGCGAGCGCGCTGCGCGTGTTGATGGTGCGCGGAGTTGATGCCGGCATCAGGCAGCATGCCAGCGATGCGAAGCACGCACCGGTGCCGGCATGATCTCGATGCGGCCCTGGGTAGAGCTGGGCCCAGCAACTAGGCGGACCATGTGGGAGGGGCCGAGAGGGGCTGCGAGGAAGCAGCGCCGCTTAGTTTCATCGCCCGTGCGTGCCTGTGCGTGAAACCAACTGCCACGACAGCTGTCCACCCAACGCACCAGCCTTGGGCGGCGGCTTCTTCCTAGAGGCCCCCTCAACACCACATGAACCTGCACGGAGTTACGTTGCGGGCATGCGACGGGCATGAGCTTGGCGCACACGCGAAGCGGCGAGCCGCTGACCCGGAGCACAGTGCTTGGAGCAGACTTGTCATGACTAATAGCAGCAAGACGTCCAGGGTATGCAGTTGGTCGAGAACGCAACTCTTACAAGCGAGTGTGATCGCCACAATGGCCGCGACAGCAATCAGGCGATGCGAAAGGCCCTTCATGTTGCCGCAGGCTATGGCGCTGGGTAAGAGTGCGCTGAACTATGGCACTGTGGCAACACCAGTTCGGCCTGAGACGGCGGGGTTGCTGGATGTCTGCCCGCAAGCACCTGCTTCAATTGTCATTGACAGCTTTGTCGAGGGAACGTGTGAGCCCGATGGGAGCCCCGAGTACGGCGCTTCACGAACCCAACGCGTTGGCGGGAAGCGCGATACCTTTCAGGGGGGCCCGGGGACAAACGGATACACCATGGGTGTCTTGTATTATCAACTCGTGTAGCATACGGCGAGCACCTCTCCCTTCGACCGCAACCTCGGCCGGGACCAGCCCGTCACTTGAGCATGGCAGTTGGGCAGCTAGCGGGCAGCTGTGCGTCTGGCATTGCAGCCAGCCATCGCTCGCTTACCAGCGCACCTGCTCAAAGACCAGCGGCATGCATGAGTCGCTTCCGTCGGCATCAGCAGGGATCAGCTCGCCGCTCGCTGCCGAATCAGGTGGCCCTATCGATCACTCGCTGTTGGTTCGCCCCTATAGGGGCACGAGCCGTTCGACTCGGGCACCAAAGTAGCAACGAAATATCCACTTCGTGCTAACAGTTAGTGGGCGTGCGGCTGACGCCCAGCACGCAAAGGCAGACGTCGACTGGCGATATCGATGTGTACCCAGACGAAGTGGGAGGAGCGGCAGAAGCTCAGGGCTACGTTTGTTGGTGGCCAAAAACGCCTTGCGCCGCGTACGGTGGAGTGACAATCCAGCACTACGCAATTAACAGCTCAGCCGGGTGGGGTGGGGTGTGAGGGAGGTGGCCGAGCAAGTTGCCGTGCATGCCGAACGCACGTCTGCCCGCCTGTGTACGCGTGATACGCATACGGCTCTTGCATATCCATCTGCCTCCATAGTTTCACAGACTCAAAGTTCACTTGTGAGCTTGAAACTCAAGCCTCTCTCGCGTCAGTGCACGGTGCACCGCCGCAACACAAATTCAGCTCTGCTGCTCGCCGCCCCCTTTCGCTGGCGGCCCGACCGCTGACGGCCCGGGCCGACACAGGCATGCGGTGGGCTGACATGACTGGCTTGGCTCCACACGGCCACACCCTCCTCGCACATGGACTCACTGTGCCTACTGCGCCGCTAAAAGCATCCGCGGTGCGCCCCTAGGCGGCCGTCCGGCGCGGTCCGGCCGCTCGCACCCAGCGCGACTACTGACTAAGACGGGCCCCATCCTGTCCAGTCCAGCCCAAGCTATGGCGAATCCTGCTGCGCTCCACCTAGGGGCTCCTGCAACCACCACGGCCTCGCTACGCCTAGCAGAGGGCTGATCACGCCCTCCACGGCACGGAAGCGCCGCCCTAGGCCGCCAGCGGCACGCGGTACACGGGACAGCACTTCTGGCCCTTGTCGCCCAGCGAGTAGAGTGCCATGGTGCAGGCGCCCGCGGGGCCCTCGCACAGGTCGTCGAGCGTGGCGCCCGCCTTGAGCGACAGGCACAGCCGCGGGCGCGCGGTGGTCAGGTACTCGGACGTCCAGCCCAGCTTGCTGCGGGCGAAGGTGGCATGGTAGGGCAGGGATGCGTAGGCATTGGTTGTTGTTGAAGGGCCCCTGGGCTGCGCGGCTGAGACCCGACGAGTTGAACACGTGTGCCGACCAGCCATGTGCAAGCCTGGCTCGGCGCCGGCGCCCTCAACCCCATTTACCCAACCGTGCACACCTCAAATCGTACGAGTATATATATGCATATACAGATGTATACATGATATAAGATATGCACACCCGTCCGCACCTGAACACGAGCTGGTCCTGGATGCGCGCCGTCTCGGGGCCGCTCTGCACCCACGAGCCGTACACCTGCTTGTCGTCCCAGCCGCTGCCGTCGTCGTCGCGCGTGCGCAGCAGCATGCGGTTGATGTTGGAGCGCTGCGCGTACTTGGCCCACAGCTGGATGCGCTCCAGCGTCGTGGCGGCGCCGCAGCCAGACTGGCGATGGGGCAGGGAGAGGGAGGCAACGCGGAGGATAAGGGAGGCCGGGTTGGCAAGGGTTGGCACGAGTACGGGCGGCGGCATGAAGAGGAGCGGGCATGCTCGCGCAACTGCGATGAGTTCGTAACGCTTGGAAGGTGCCGGAAGTCTCCCCCCGCCCCGGGCGCAGCTGGATGCTATGTTGGCGTCGGGACGGAGCGGCCACAGCCGCAGGCTCGCTCACCGTTGACAGCGCGGCGGCGGTGCTGAAGGAGAAGCAGAGCGTGGTGCCGGGCAGCGTGGGCTCGCGGGTGACGGTGGTGTTGATGCGGAAGATGGTGGTGCGCGCCTTTTGGGCGCAGTTGGTTAGCTGCGGGAACGGGGCTTCCCGGACACGGGCCGCGAGCGCTGGCGCCCTGCGGAAAAATTGGAGCGGGGACGTGAGGGATATCGATTTCAGCCGAAGGAAAGTTGTGGGCATGTGGGCAACCGCAGCACTGTAAATTGTGTTGATTGCAGCTTGCGCGCTGCGCGCCCGTGCCGGGGTGGCCGGCGCGATACATGGCTTGCGCCGAGTGCGCGACCCAGAACCCAAACGGCCACCAGTACTCACAGTATGGCGGCCAGAATCAGTAGACTGCTTGCCAGAGCGAACTTCATTGCCGCTGAACTTTACAGTAGCGCGACTGGCGCGATGTCAAGAACACACGAGGGATAGCACGAGCGATGTAGTGACGCTCGCTAGTGGTATTTGCATGTGTCTGGGACAAGAGCAGCAAGCACTGTCAGGAAAGTAGAGCGCCGGCCCAGATTTAAGGCCCAACTTACCTGTAGCGTACGGCTCGCCCGCCGTGCTGAATGGCACGTACCCGCCGTGCTCCACCGAGAACCCCGCCGCGCGCAACCCCCCGCCCCGCATACCCGCTGACCTCCCGCATACCTGCATCCTCCTGTATTTAATGTCATGCATATGTAAAGTAGTCGGGCTGTACCAGGCAACCGTCCACGGCTCCGGATGCCGGTCCCGCTCATGATCCCGTCCGTTTGGTGCGATAGATACGGTCAGACGTCAGAGGCAATACCCCTTTCCGGCGCTCATCCCCAGTCGAGCAGCACACACGCAATACTCACTCAGTCAGAAGTTCGCAAGGCAAGTGTGCTGCCTGCCTGCCTCCAGCAGGCCTCCTGGCTGCCCTGGCGCCCGCGATCCACTGGCTCGGTCCACGCTCTGGTCGGAGCCGCGTGGCGCACTGTGGGGCGCGTCCTCGTCCCCTCGTCTCTACAACGACTACCCCCTGACACCAGCTCCTATGCTGCCTCCAGTGGCCAGTCACCACGACCGCCTCCGTTACCGGCTCCGCCTCGAACACTGCCTTCACGACCCACCGCCGGCGTCCCCTCCGCTGCTGCCACCGCCAAGCCGCAGGCCAAGCAACACGGCGCGCGCCTCCTCACCTAGACGCCTCCTCACCAAGGCATGGGGTCGCTAAGGAAGAGAGTCGGTCATGTTGCGCTGCATCGTCGCCTTGGCTCCACAGTCCACACGCAGAGCCGAGCGTGGCGCTGCAGGCCAGCAGCAGGTGGGGCGCAGCCGTGTCGTGCTGTCGGCTGATGGTGCATGCCGTGGGTCGTGGCTTGCGACCTGCGAGCTTACAGCCTTGCCCCGCAGTGCCCAGACCGGGGTCACGACCGCACAGCCGCACAGGTAGGGCCGCCGAGACTCGCCGCCAGCTGGCCGCGCTGCCGCTGCAGCAGACCAGCCTGGGCAGAACGAAGTCTGCCTCAGTCAGCAGCTTCCCGGACGGACTCGTCAGTTCCACAGGAACTCCATCCCCTTAAAGCGGCACACCGTGCACCCTGCGCCGAGCCATCCAACGCCTTCATGCTCCTCGCTTCGTCGAGCCTGGCTAGTTCGCCGGAAACCCCCAACCCGACATTGCCAGCCATGCGCCCGGCATGCACCTAGCCCACTGCAGCAGCCGTGCGCGTGCCTGTCAGCAGGCCGCCAGCCTGCGCCTCCGGTCGTCCACCCGTCCTTCCGAGGCCAACACCAGCAGCTCGGCACGCTGCGGCCGTCTCTTTGCGCCTCCCTGCGCCAACCACACGCCACGCCCCACGAGATATGCCAATTTGGCGGTTCCTGCCGCACCGCGCCTCGCCGCGCACTTACACGGGCCACACTCGTGTATGCTCTTCACTGACGGCAGCCAGCCCTCGGCATGCACACACGCCTCGCCTCGCCTACAGCTACAGCTACAGCACACATCGTTATCCGCACTCGCACTTAACCGCATTCCCTCCCTGCACGGCCGACGCGGTACTCAACCCTTAGCTGTGCTGTGCCGTGTGTGGGGTTCCGTCTTCACCTAACACTTGAGTACACACGCGAACACACGCAAAGCTACGCACGCATTAACACACGTCCACACGCGCACCGAAGGCCTACCTCCAAAACTGCTGTGCTGCTCGCAGTCTGGCCCCGACCGGCCGGCACGCCCTGGGCCCGCCCCTCCGACGCCCCCTTGCTCGGCGTTCGTCCACGCGCCAATGTGCCATACAAAGGCTAGGCTCCTGTCGCACCGCCATCGCGGCAGCCGTCCATCCTGGCTCTCGCCCTACGCGCCGCACGCCTCACGGTTGCGTTTCGCAGCAGTGTGTGCGCTGGGTCATCCAGCGATGCAGCCGTGCGGCTGCCTGCCTAGGTCTCTCGCTGCCGTCATCCCGCGCCCCCGACACCCCTCGTCTCAAAAACCCGAGCCTAGCGACTCGCACCACACTCGTTCTAGCGATGGCCGATCCCGCCTGCGACCAGCCCGGAACCCAAAATCACTCCTTGCCACCTAGATTCCCCAACACGCAGGCCCCCCAAGTGTCTGCGGCAATGACGCGCAAAATGAGGTAGCCGGTGCGTGCTTGAGCAGTCATCCTGGAACCGAAACAGCTCACATTGGTAACCCTCCAGCTAACCGAGGTAGCGGCGGCAGCGTGCCACGGGGGAGGGACTGGCTCGCGGCTTCAGCGGTCGTGGCAGCGGCCGGCTCCGCAGCGGAGGCGGCGCTGCCGCTGGCGTCTGGTGCAGCGCCTAGCCCCCCACTGGCCACAGCCGTTTGCGCGGCCGCGCCGGTGCGGGGGGCTTGCAGCTTGGCGCGCATCTCCTCCTTCTTGTCCGCAGCTTCTTTCAGGCCACTGCCCGCCCACTGCTCCGCCGCCTCGCCCATGTTGTACAGCACGGATGAAGCGTCCAGCTTGGCGTGGTACTGGCACGTCCAGATGAGTGACGCCTGGGTCTTGCTGATGGCAGCGCCGAACGGCACGTACTTGTTGTCGTACACCAGGAACCCCCGGTTTGCGGGCTTGCAGCACTGCTGCGCCAGCTTGTCGATGCGCATGCATGTGTGCTTGTTCTGCTCCTTGTCCTTGAGGTACGCGACTGTCGGCTTAGTGCCCCACTCGCCGACCGCTTTCTTCTCGTTGGCAACGTAGGCCTCCAGCTTCCGCTCGCCGTCCGGCTCGTCGCCGGCGCGCCCCTCCAAGTGCATCACCCCGCCGAGGTGGCGCTGAGCGCACCGCGCGACGCTGGCGGTGGTGAACTCGTCCAGCACGTGGCGCGTGACGATGGCCTCGCAGAAGTGGCGGCGCGCGGTGTCCAGCACGGCAATGGCGCGGGAGAAGTCGGCGCTGAGGGTGCGTGCCGAGACGAAGCGGATGCACCACGAGGCATCCTTGTGCTTGGCGACGAGTGCATCCGCCTCCCGCATGGCCTAGCGGGGCGGCAGGAAGGCATGTGAGATAGGCGCCGGCCGGGCCGGGCCAAACAGCTCTAGGGGATCCCGGCACGCAACGGCCTAGCAACGAGCGGCCACTCACCGTCGCAAGCTGCTGGGTGTGCAGCTTGCCAGCCCGGCTCGCCCAGTAGCCCTTGTTAGTTGGGGATGGTCTGGAGACGCTATGCAGGATCTCCAGCATCAGGGCAACGTCGATGGCAAGCGCCACGGCGCCCTGCGCGCGGGGACGACAGCAGGGGCGGCTGGCCGTGGCGGACCTGGGCCGTCACGTGGGGGGTCACGTCAGCTACGCAAGGTATGGCGGACTGATCTTCATTCCCAGCCAGCCACGCGCTGTGATGGCCCCGCAGAACACGCTCGGTGAAACTAACCTCGTTGGCGTCGTCCATGGCATCCAGTTGCTGTAACAGGCCACTGGCCAGCTTGACAGCTACCCCGACGCCGAACTGCTCAGTCTCCACGGTTTTGAATAGCGCTTGAGCCATGGCACTAAGGGCTCGCATCGCCGCGCGCTTCTTCTCCATGGCGGCTTCCTTTGCTGCTGAGCCCTTGTCGGTGCCAACCCCACCGAGCAAGTCATCTATGGCAGCATCAATCTGGTTGTCTGTGATGCATGGCTCCGCTGTCTGCTCTGTCGCTGTGCTCGGTGCGACAGCGTTCCTCTTGCTCCTTGCCATTGCCCTGTGGTCGCGTACACCTAGGTCGGTGTCTTATTATCGCGTGTAGCAGCTTGTATTATACCTTGTGTGGTAATTGACATTATCACGCCGGTACGACACCGCCCGCAAGACAACGCAACTCCGTTTCTTGGACACCACCTCCTTACAGCGGTGATATGTGCACGGCGCCGGGTCAATGCCCTCGCGCTCCTCGCTTCGTCGAGCCTGGCTAGTTCGCCGGAAACCCCCAACCCGACATTGCCAGCCG
>BDDC01001057.1:7483-23683 GCA_001662425.1 Chlamydomonas sphaeroides | reverse complement strand
GCATGCACCTAGCCCACTGCAGCAGCCGTGCGCGTGCCTGTCAGCAGGCCGCCAGCCTGCGCCTCCGGCCGTCCACCCGTCCCTCCGAGGCTAACACCAGCAGCTCGGCACGCTGCGGCCGCCTCCCTGCGCCTCCCTGCGCCTACCACACGCCACGCCCCACGAGATATGCCAATTTGGCGGTTCCTGCCGCACCGCGCCTCGCCGCGCACTCACACGGGCCCCACTCGTGTTTGCTCTTCACTGACGGCAGCCAGCCCTCGGCATGCCCACACGCCTCGCCTACAGCTACAGCACACACGCAAACACACGCAAAGCTACGCACACAATGACACACGTCCACACGCGCACCGAAGGCCTACCTCCAAAACTGCTGTGCTGCTCGCAGTCTGGCCCCGACCGGCCGGCACGCCCTGGGCCCGCCCCTCCGACGCCCCCTTACTTGCTCGGCGTTCGTCCACGCGCCAATGTGCCATGCAAAGGCCCATCCCCGATGCATCTACCGGCGTCTACCGGGTCGCCAGCGCCCGGCGGCTGTACGTGGCAACAAAACAAAGGCTAGGCTCCTGTCGCGCCGCCATCGCGGCAGCCGTCCATCCTGGCTCTCGCCCTACGCGCCGCACGCCTCACGGTTGCGTTTCGCAGCAGTGTGTGCGCTGGGTCATCCAGCGATGCAGCCGTGCGGCTGCCTGCCTAGGTCTCTCGCTGCCGTCATCCCGCGCTCCCACGTTCCCTCGTCCCACAACACGCGTCTATCGCCCCCGGCGCCGCCGAGACCGAGCAGGCCCCCAGCGGGCCCGGAGCGCGTTGCCGTACCGCCGGCCGCGAAGCGAGCCTCCTAGCCCTCACAGGTCGTCGTACTGCAGCACGTGACGCGTCACGCGCTGGCCCGACATGCCGTACATGTTGCCGTACATCATTGCCGTACTGTGTACGACGGCGGCGGGGCCCACGTGGTGGTGATGGTGGTGGTGCACGCGCAGCGGCGCCGGCGCTATGGCCAGCGGCGGCATCTCCCCGTAGCCGTAGCTATCCAGGTCAACGGCGGCGGAGGGCGCAGTGCTGACGGCGGCGGCGGCGCCGCCGCGGCCGCCAAAGTCGCGCCGGCCACCGCCGGTCTTCTGCGGGTCGTCAAGCACGCGGGAAAGGTGGGGCATCGACATTGGGACCTCGGCCACCAGCGCCATAAACCAGCGTGGTCCCAGCGCTGCGCTCACTCAGCCCTTGACACTGCCCTCCGGCCCCAGAACCCGGCGGCTCGCCGGGCCCTGCAGCGACACGGCCCCGCTGCACCGGACCCCGCCGCACTCGCCTTCCAGTCCGGCAGCGAGCCCTGCGCCCGGGCCACGTTGAGCCGGTGGCCGCCCGCCTCCACGCCCGTGGCGCGCGCCATCTCCAGCAGCGCCGTGGCCGACTCGGGCGTGGCGAAGCGCACAAAGCCGTACAGCTGGCCCGGCACCAGCCGCGCGTTGACCACGTCCTGTCGTACGGCAGGTGTGTACGGCACGGCGGGCGTCAGAGGAGGGTACACAACAGGATGTTGGCGCATCAGACACGCGGGCCACACATCGCGCGCTACACATCGCACACACCGCGAACGCCAGCGCGTACAGCCCACCTACAGCCCCGGCCTACCGTTGAGTATGACTCAAACACCGACCGCAGCTCCGCGGGTGTGATGTCGTGCGGCAGGTCGCCCACAAACAGCGTGCACGCCAGCTCGGCGGCGCGCGAGTCGGCGCTGCTGCCGCCGGCCGGCGACGGCGCGGAGCCGCCCGCGTAGCCGCTGGGCCGCTGCGGCAGCGGCGGCGGCGACAGCTGGCGGCTGGCGTGGCCGTTGGCGGCCGGCCCCTCGTACTCCTCGCGTTCCCAGTTGCGCTCGCGCGGCGGCGGCACCGGCTCCCGCTCCCAGGCCGCACACGAGCGCTCGCCGCTGCCCTTGCTCTCCAGCTTGTCCCGGTCCTTGGGGGAGGGCGCCAGCTCCCACTCCCGCTCCCGCTCGCGAGCCGGCGGCCGCTCGCGCTCGCGGCTGCGGTCCCTGTCCGCCTCAGCCGGCGGCGCGCGGCGCGCGCCGTTGGGCGGCCCCGGCCGTTGCCAGGCGCCGTTGCGGCCTCGCGGCGAGCGAGACGGCGAGCGCGAGGGCGACCGGGACCGGCCGCGGCCGTGGCGGCGGTGCGAGGGCGGCGGGGAGCGCGAGCGGGACCAGGACCGAGGCCGCGGCGAGCGCGAGCGGCGAGCACGGTGGTGGTGCGGCGGCGGCGAGCGGGAGCCCGGGCCGAGCCGCCGCCGGCCGAGCGCCCGCGGCGGCGTCCGGGAGCGAGAGCGGGACCAGGAGCGGCCGCGGCCGCGCGGCGAGCGGGAGCGGGAGCGGCGGGAGCGGTGGTGGTGGGGCGGCGGCGGCCGGCGGCCGTGCGACCCCGGCGGCCGGCGCGGCGAGCGCGAGCGCGAGCGGGAGGGCGAGCGCTGCCGCTGCATCGGCCGCCGGTCGCCGGCGCCGTCGGCGGGCGCCCTGGCGCCGTTGGCCCGGTAGCCGCGGCCCGGCCGGCCGTCGGCGCTGGCGCCGCGGCGCTGCTGGCCTGGCGGCGGAGGCAGCGCCTTCGCCGCTGGCGGCAGCGGCTGCCGCAGCGCCGCCGGCAGGGGCTGCGGCGGTGGCGGCGGTGGCGGCGGCGGCGCGGGCGCCTCGCCGCCGTCGTCTGTGTCCATGTCGCCGCCGCCGCCGCCAGCGGTGGCGCCGGCGTCGCCGCTCTCGGCCCTGCTGCCAGAGGCCGCGCGCGTGGGCAGCGGCTCCTGCTCCGCTGGCGGCGGCGGCGGGGCGCGCGCCGGCAGCTTGACGTAGTTCCGAGCGGCGGGACGCTTGAGGGCAATGCGAAGCTCGCCGCCTGGCGGCGGAGGTGGCGGCGGCACCTGCTCCGCCGTTGCCGGCGCCGGCGACGACTCCGTCGGCGGCGGGCTCGCCGTTGCCGGCGGAGGTGGCGGAGGCGGAGGCGCCGCTGGCGCCGCTGGCGCTGCTGGCTCGCCGCCCTGGCCCTTGTTGCCGGTCTTCGCTTTGTCCTGGCTCTGGCTCTGGTCCTCGTCGCTAATTTGATTCTTGGAGAGGCTACGGATCCGGATCTGCAGCCCGCGGCGCACCGGCTTGGGCGGCCCTTGGGCGGCGGGCGACTGCTGCTCCTCCTGCTGCACCTGACCTGTCGGCTGCTGCCCAGGCGGCACCGCCGGCGGCGCCGCCGCCGCCGAGTGCTCCGGCGCCGCCGAGGCCGGCGCCGCCTGGCCCTGCGCTGCGGCCGTGGCTGCAGCCACTGCCGCTGCCGCCGCCGCCGCGGCCATAGACAGCGGGTCGTACGCACCTGGCGGCGCCGCCAGGGCCGCATCGCCCATCGGCGGCGCCGTCAGGGTGTGGAACGGCGTTGGCACCGCGGCGTACATTGCGGCGCCGCCAGGCTGGCCGAACAGCGCCGCCGACGCCGCCAGGTCGCCCATGGAACCTGGCAGGGCTCCGCCGGGCCCGGCGACGGCGGCGGCGCCGTCAGCGCCGGTGAACATTCCCGCGGCGGCGGCAGCAGCAGCCGCGGCGGCGGCGGCAGCAGCGGCGGCGGGGTTGTCGCCCAGCGGCAGTGCAGTGTGGGTTGTGCCGGCGACGGCAAAGGGCACGCCCGCCAGGAACGGGACCGCTGCCAGCATCGGCAGTGTGACGCCGTCGGCCGTGGTTCCTGCCGTCGCCGTCGTCGGCGTCATCGCCGCCAGCGAGCCGTCGGGCAGCGGCGTGTACGGCATCAGCGGGCTACCCACGGCAGCGTACGGCAGCAGCGGCGCCATCGGGTCGACGGCGCCAACGGCGGCGGCGCCGCTGTCGGGCAGACACGACATCCCGGCCGTGTCGGCGATAGCCTTGGCGTACGCCTCCGCCGCCTGCGCGAAAGCCGCCGTCGCCTGCACCACCGCCGCCTCCGCCAGCTTGGCGCGCGCCTCCGCCACCGCCGCTACCGCCGCCGCGGCCTCTGGCGGCAGCGTCGTGTCGATCGGCGGCATCGCCAGCGGCAGGCAGCCGGCGGCGTCGGCGCTCGGCATGCCGGCGGCGCCGTCAGCAGCCGGTATCGGCAGCCCGGTGTACGACACCGGCAGCAGCTCAACGCCGGCGGCCGCCGCCGCCGCCACCAACGGGTCCGTCGTCAGCTGCGAAACGCCGCCGGCTGTGTCGTACATCACGTCATCCGCCCCGTCGTACTGAGGGACCGACGCCATGCCGCCTGCGGCGCTGGTTGACGGCAGCCACCAGCCGCCGCCGCCGCCGTCGCACAGAGCGGCGCCGCCGAGGCCTCCGTGGCAGCGGTCCGCCGACTCATCATCGCTGCCGCTGCCGCTAGTGCTGCCACCGTCGGCAGCAGCGGCACGGACCCGTAACATTGCCGTACGGTTGCCGTACACCGCCTCGCCGGCGCCAGCGCCGCCGTTGCTGCTTCTCCCCCGGCGCCGCCTGTGGCCCACCGAGCAGCCCCCGAGCAGCGCCGGCGGTCTTCGATTGCTGCCGGCGCCGGAGATGTGATCAACGGCGCCGCTGACGGCAATGCCGACGCCGCCGTCGAGGTCACCGCCGCCAGGCCCTGCGTCAGGCTCGTCCTCGTCATCATCGTCGTACCCCGCTGGCGGCGCCGCCGATGACGACGCCGGCAGCTCCGGCGCCGCCCGCTTGTTGCCCGCCAGCGCCGCGCCACCGCCGGCGGCGGCGGCGCTGCCGCCGACGGCAGCGGCACCGCCCACGGATGGCGGCTTGAAAGCCATTGGCCGGAACCCAGCCGGCCCTGGCGGCTTGAACCCCGCCGGCGTCGGCGCCTTGAAGCCCGCCGGCGCCGGCGGACGGAATCCTGCGGGCGTCGGCGGCTTGAAGCCCGCCGGCGCCGCCGGCGCTTGCGGCCGTGGGCCTGCCTGCCCTGGGGGCCGGTACCCCGCTGGCGCCGTCGGCCTAAAGCCTGGCGCTGGCGCTGGCGCGCCGCCGCCACCAGCGGCCCCGTCGCCCCCGCCGCCGCTGCGGTGTCGCGTCAGGGGCACGTACCCGGCCGCCGGCTCTGCCGCCGGCTCGTACGCGGGCGTGTGGAGCGGCATGGGCGGCGCGGCGGCGGCGGCGGCGGCGGCGGCATTGCGCCGGGCGGCCGACGGCAGCTTGCGGCCGCCGGGGGCGGTCGTGGGCGGCGGCCCGGGCGGGGGGTCCGCCTCGCCCGCCTCGGCGCGCTTCCGCTGCAACAGCAGGGCCTGCGCGGGTAGGTCGCAGAGAAGGCATGGAGAGGGGCGCGCGGGCGTCAGCACAATGGTGGCGATCGGCCACGGGTGTCAGCGCTCCGTGGCATGTGGCGGAGGGCGTGCAAGGCCGCGAACTTGTGGACAGCTGCGAGCGCGCCGTGCAGGCGAAAGCCGACGGGTTGTCGCAGACATGCAGCTGCAGCGCCAGGGGTCGTGTGGAAAGAACGACGAGAGGCGGCGGCGCGGAGGGGCAAGTTCCAAGTTGCCGCTAGCCGGCGTGCGTGCGTTGGGGGGGCGGCAGGGTCGGGCGAAGCCGTGTCGGCACACGGGACCTGTCGCGCCCGCTCCATGGCCGTTGCGGCGCCCACCAAGCCCTGTAGCCACTACTCAGTCCTGCTCATCCCATCCCGCAGCGCTAGTCCGCCCTGCGCAGGGGAATGGAGGGGCCACCGCAGCGACGCCGCCAGCGCACCGTTGCCCCGCGCCGCGGGGCCTAGGAGGGGGCCTATATACCCGCAGCGCCACAAGCCATAGTCATTGCTCCGTGTCCTCCCACCATCCCGTGTGTAACGCTCTACCCTCGGCAGACACCCAGTCAGACACTCAGTCCGTCCCCCCTCCTGCGCACTGCCCCGTTTCCTAGTCGCGTTGCTTGAGGCATTGACCCTTCCATTCCTCATGCTGCCGGCCCACAACTGACTTGCAGAAGCGACGGAATGACTTCTTGCCGAGCAGTGAACAAGCCGCGGCAGCAGACTGTCGCCCGCCTCCCAACGCAGCAAACCCTGTCCGCGTGTCTCACCCGCAGCGCCCGGTCCCTGGCCGTCTCCCCGGGTACAGGAGCCGCGCCATCAGTCGCTGCGGCCGGCGCCTCGGCGGCGCCGCTGCCGCTGGGCGGCGCCTCCGCCGAGGGGCTGGGGTCCCTCGCTGTGGGCGCCGGGGCGGAGCTGGCGGAGCCGGAGGCCGACGGCGCCGCCGCAGCGGCGGCGGTGGGGCGGGTCCCCGCCGAGGGCAGCGCGCCGGTGGCGCCGCTGGTCCCCAGCGCGTGCGCGAGCGAGGGCGGCAGCTTGGACGCGAGAGAGCTCGCCTGGCGCGCCTGCTGCAGCGATACCTGACGCCGTGTAGCGATGGTCTCCTGTGAAGTGGGGATAGCAGGATTGTTGGTCAAGGGGTCACAGCGGTGAAGCGGGGGAGCGTCGGGCGCGGGTTGGGCAGCGGGCGACGTTGGGCCCAACGGCAGTAGCGAGTGGCACGCACGACGCACGCAACACTGGTAAGAGACGCCACAAGGCATGATCAAGTGCGCAACTTGCGATATGCACGGGGAGTAGTGGTCGCGTCGCGCAGGCGGCGTTAACGCGGGCCCGGCGGCACGGCATGCCGTTTCGCAGCGTGGCGGCCCGGTGCTGGAGGCGCCCCCGGGCACTATCGAGAGAAAGTTTTGATGATGAGTTGATAGCGAGCACACTTTGCAGCTCTCCGGCCCGGCACACCTCTCGCTTATGCCGAAATTCGCCGAACTTCTTTAGCAGAAACGCCTCTGCAGGCGTCCGGTCGCCGTGACTGCTCATGCTGCCCAGCCGCAAATAAGCCGGTGCTCCAAGAGGTCAAGCCGGCGCTGGGCCCAGCGCCGCGCGCCAAAGCCAACCTAACGGGCCTAAGGCCCCTGCTCAATAAGAGGTGCACTATAACACAAGTTACGTTTCGTGCGAGCTTGCTGCTGGTCAGCAGCGCGCACACAACAGCAATCGACGGCCGTCGAGTTACGTTTACGAAGCGTTGTCGCTTATTTGCGACGTGCTAGGCTACTAGGTGGTGCTGTGGTCTATGCTGGGGCGGGTCAAGGGTTTGCCCATTGCATGCCACAACGAAAAGCGTACATCGAGCCGAGAGCCGGTGCCAGGAACGAGTTACCTTGCTGCATTGAGCGACTATTGAAAAGTCGCCTACGCTGCGCACGCAAATCATAGCGCTGAGCAGCCGTCAGGGCTCCTTTTGGTGTTGCATCTACGCATCCTCCTCGTTTCCTTCCCCGACCCGCTGCGCTAGTCACGATCGCTATAGCTAGTGCAATCCCACAGCGTTGCGTATAACGTCGGCCATGAGTGGCCCAGGCGGAGGCGCGCTCGCCGCGATGCTCGGCGCAGGCGCTGCCGCTGCGGCGACGGCCCTGGCGACGACCCTTATCGGCAAACGGAGCAAGGACGACAAGGTACGCGAGGGGTAGGGCTGGCGCGGCACAGAACCGGCCGGCGGCTTGGCCGATGATGACCGTGGGTCGCGGGTCGCCGGACTGTGCGCTCGGCGGTGGGCTGATCAGCAACAGCTGCTTCTGGGGACGGCGGATTGCGGGCCGCGAGGGGGCGGTCGCGTCATTTCTTACCCCAGCTACCCGACTCGTGGCTCCGGCAGCTCGTCACGCCTTTTTGGGCCCTGCCCGCCGGCCCGCCCGTCCGCGCCATTCGCACAGCCGTCACCGTCCCTGCCGCCCTGGTGCCACAGCAATCCCTACTCCACCATCCGCCCCCCGCCCCCGCCTTGCTCACACGCCAACGCCCGCGGCCGCGCCGTTGGCCCACCTTCTCCCAACCCCCACGCCCACCCCGGCGCGCCCAACCCTTCCACATACAGGCACACTGTCCCGCTCACCGCGCCTTGCCCTCGCCCTCCCTTTCCCCTTCTTCTTCCCCCAGGTGGCCCCTGACGTTGAGCTGATGCTGGCGCGGGCCGCGGCGCTGCAGCAGGCGGCGGGCGACCGGGTGGTCACTCTGGAGCACCTCACCGCTGCGATGGAGGCGGCGCAGGTGCGGCCGCGGCCGGCGGCGGGCCGAGGGCTAGGAGGGCGGCTCGGGTTCGTGCAACACAGCAGCAGCAGCAGCAGCTGGGGCCCATGGGCATGGGCATGTCGGGGCATGGCGTGGGCCGGGGCTGGACAGGGGGTGCGGCGGTGGGTGGGTGGGCTGGCACGCGGCTCGGGGCGCTGGGGCCGTGAAGCCGTGCAGGGAGGGTTGCCCGAGTTCTTTAGAAGGCTCTTGGGAGACGGTCATAAACTTTGGATGGACGGGCTATCATAGATTGGGGCGCTGGGGCCGAGCAGGTGGCTGGCGCTGGGGCGCGGACTAACGGGGGGAGCTGTGCATGGGGCAACGCGGTTTGGCCCTCTTCACTGCTGAGGGGCTGGTCGGGCGCCGGTCAGGGATCCCCCAAGGCGCGTGGGGCGGGGCGGGGCGCCCGTGTCAGCACGAGCAGGGCGCCGTCCGGTGCCTCGAGGCGGGGCGAAGCGGCTGAGATGGCGTCCAGGCGCGGCGCTGCCCGGGTTGGCAACCCTATCCACAAGTGCATGCTGGTATAATGCCACGACTCCATGAGACTCATATGAGAGTAGACAGGGGGCGGGGCCTGCAAGGCGGGGCCTAGCGGGGCAGCGAGCACAGCGCCACCAGCAGGGGGCCTCGGCGGCTGGCACGCCTGCTCCCACAGCGCCCACTGGGGGGCCCTGCCGGGTACGAGCCCCACGGCACCGGGTCAGCCCTTGAGCGTGTGGTGGCCGCGCGCCGGGTGCGGTGTTGGGGCGGCAGGTCAGGGGTGCGGACGCGTACCCCGGGGCGGCTGGCGTCTTCGAGGCGCTGGCGGCCCGGGGGCAGCGCCGGCTCGGTCCTGGGGTGCTGGGCGACGTCGCTCTGCTCGGCGGGCACGCGGCATCGCGCCCCGCTGCGGTGCGGTGCCGCCGGGAGGCCGTGTGCGAGCCGCGGTCGCTGCGCGGGGCCGGGGGGCGCGGGGCGGTGGCGGGGCGACGTGAGGCATGAGCCCCACGTGCCCTCGACACGTGCCGCCACCCGGCTCACCCCCCACCCCGGCACCCGCAGCCAGCCCCCGGCTCCCTATGCCCTGTGGCCTTTAATGCCCGGTGCCCACCGCACCGGCTGCCTCTCACCCGAGGCTGAGCGGGGACCCCGAGGCCCTGAGGCGCCGGGGCCCCGGCTCCTGTTTAAGCAACCTAAGCAGACGGGCCAATGGGCCCCATCCATGCGGCATTGCACGGCGCGCTCCCACTCATGCCGCCCCGCGCCACGGCCCGCTCTCCCCCGCAGGTGCCCATGGGACGCAGCGGCGGCCCCAAGCCCGGCCCCGCACCCGGCCCTGCTCGCGGAGGCGCCGACGGTGAGCCCGCCGCCCGCCGGCATCTTGCATGCGTGCGGGATGGGGGCACGCCCTCCTCGGGCCAGGGGGCTCTGGCCCCAGGCCACACGGCTCGGCCGCCGTTGCGCCGGCGGGGGCAGCGGGACGGCACAGCGGGTGCGCCTTGCCGTGCCCGGTATGGGAGGCACGCCAAGCGCCGACGCCGACGCCGCGCCTTGGGGCGGCCCGCCTCCTGGCGCGCGCCTGTCACCCGCACGGCGCGCTCGCCGCAGCCGCACCCCTCCTCCCCACACAACCTCAGCAGCTAGTCACCGCCACCTGCGCCCCTTGCCCTGCCGCGCCCCTGACGGCCCAGACGGCGCGCTCACCAAGCGCGAGCTGGAGGACACGATGAAGGCGCTGCTGCAGCCGCCCGGCGGCATGAGCGGCGGCGACCCGGACCAGTCGCCGCTGGAGCGGTTCACACAGGTGCGGTGGGGGGGTTGGTTGGTTGCATGCGGCGCGGCGGCAGACTGTGGCGCTTGAGGTTTCCAAGCTCAGCAGCAGTTGGCGGGCGTGGCTGCGGCTGCACCTGAGGCGCCTGCTGTGCCGCCAGACACGCGCCTGTCCCTGGCCGGACCCTGGTTTCTTGGACACCCCCCCCCCATCTCACGCACGCACTCGCACGCGGCCGCCTACGCCCCATAGCGATCGCGAACGTGTCCGTGAAAGGCCGGTCCGGGCCACTAGGGTAGTGGAGTACAGCGTAGAGCAGCCTGACGTTGTCAACGCCACGACTACACCATGGCCGCCGCGGAGCTCGACGCGGCGCGGGCCGCTCGCCAACATGTGGTAACTGGGCGGGAGGTTTTCAGCTTTGGGCCGGGGCTCGGAGGTTCGCAACTAGTTCGTTACTCCCATGGTTTATACCCCCCCCCCCATAGGACCTGACCGCCTCTGCCCGCGCCGGCAAGCTGGACCCCGTGATCGGGCGCGACGAGGAGCTGCGGCGCGTGATGCACATCCTGTGCCGCCGCACCAAGAACAACCCGGTGGGGGGCGAGGAGGGGGCCTGGCGCATGGCGCATGGGCAGGGAGAGGGAGAGGGAGGAGGCGGGGGGGCGAGGAGGCGGGGGTGCGAGGAGGCGGGGGTGCGAGGAGGCGGGGGGGCCTGGGGCCTGGGGCCTGGAGAGGATAAGGAAAGGTTGGGGGGGAGGGAGGAGCACAAGGGAAGCAAGCGTCGGACGGGTTGTGCGCGCCGGCAAGGGACGCGCCTTTGCCCCTAAGTGTCGTCCCGCCCTCCGATCCATTCCCCGCAGGTGCTGGTGGGCGAGACGGGTGTGGGCAAGACGGCGCTGGTGGAGGGCCTGGCGCAGGTGGGGGGGGCACGGGGGCCCGAGGGACGAGAAAGGTTTGGGGGGGGGGGCGGGCAGGTCTGGAAGCCTGGCCTGGGGCAAGTGGGTGCGGGGCTGGAGGCGAGGCAAGGCAAGGCAAGGCGCTGCAGGGCGATTGCGCCGGGCGGCGCCAGGACCCTTACGCCGTGGGCAGCCCAGCGGGCGCGTATTATCCTTTGCGGGACGTCCAAACGCCCGATTGCACGGCTCAACGACGCCCGCATGCCCCCCGCTCTTGCCGTACCCTTCAGCGGCTGGTGGCGGGCGATGTGCCGTACAGCCTCATGGGCTGCCGTATCGTGGAGCTGGACGTGGGTGAGTCACGGTCACGGCAGTGTGTCGTGTCGTGTCGTGTGGAACGAGGGGTGAGGGGCTGCGGCTGCTCATGGGACGGCCGCTAGGTCGTCCTCCGGCGAAAGCGATGCAAGGGTGGCCCGCCCTTCCACCCACTGTGCCGCTGCCCGTGTCGCTCCTGCCCATGCCCGCGCCGCGCCCCTCCCGCCGCCCATCCGCCCTTCCTCCAGGCTCGCTGACTGCTGGTGCCATGATGCCGGGCGAGTTCGAGGACCGGCTCAAGGCCGTGCTCATGGTGGGGGCGAGGGCCGGTGGGGGCGAGGGTGGGGCAAAGCCGTGAGGAGGGCCAGGGTTCGTGCTGTGCCGAGGAGGGCGGGGAGGACCGGCTCATGGCGGGGGCGAGGGGCGTGTGGGGGAGGGGTCGCCAGGAATGCATTTGCGCTGTGCCAGGACGCGAGACAGGAAGGGCAGACGGCGGCCCCTCGCTGCCCGTGCTGCCGCACACGCCGCCAACCCCAACCCCGACCCCGGCCCCGACCCCGACCCCGGCCCCGGCCCTCTGATCCACGACAACCGCAGGAGGTGGCCGCCAGCCGCGGCCGCATCCTGCTGTTCATCGACGACATCCACAACCTGGTGCCCGCCATGGGGCAGCAGGTGCGCCGTACTGCGTCACGTACAGTTCCCGTACAGCTGTCACGAGCACCAAGTCAATGCGCCACACAGCACACAGTGCCACGAGCATCCCGCAGAGGCATCGCACAGCACACAGTGTCATGCTGCACGATGGCGCCAGCGCCTGGGGCAGGGCCTTGGCTGGGAGCCCCACTAACGCCGCTCGGCAGCTAGCAGCGTGGGGCCTGGAGGCTGCAGCCCCATACCGGGCACCCCGCCCCAGCTCACCCCGGGGGCGCCACCATGATGGACGGCGGCACCCGACATTATAACATGATCATAGTATTACATAGGCTATAACAGCGCAATGAACAATAATGTGCAAGGGGTGGTGAACATACCGGGGCCCTCCCTCCCCTTCCTCAGGGCGCCACCATGATGGACGGCGGCTCGCTGCTGAAGCCCTTCCTGTCGCGCGGCGAGCTGCGCTGCATCGGCGCCTCGTCCACCGACAAGTTCAAAAAGACGATTGAGAAGGACCCGGGGCTGGAGCGGCGCTTCCAGCAGGTGAGGGGAGGGAGGGGGAGGGCGCAGGGGAAGGGCTGCAGGGGGAAGGGAGGGGCGGTGGAGGCGGAGGGCTGGAGGGGCGGACGGGTGGCGGAGGGGCTGGGCCGGGCTGCTGTGTCACGCAATGGGTGGGAGGATGGGTGAGGGACGGTAGGGCTGACCGCTGCAAAGGCGGCCGAGAGGGAGAGAGAGAGGCGTCCTTTGACTCAAGCCTCAACCTCCCTTTTTCGCCCTTGCCCCTCCCTCCCTGCGCCCCTCACCCTGAAACCCCAAGGTGTTTGTGGACCAGCCCAGCGTGGCAGTGACCATCTCCATCCTGCGGGGGCTGCGGCCCCACTACGAGCGGCACCACGGGGTGGGGCCGGGTTTGGGGGGCCGGGGAGGCGGGGGAAATCATTGGCAAGAGGATGTGTCGCCGTGTGAAGAGCACACCACAGAGCGCCATTGCAGGTCAGCGGGCCCATACGCATTCCGACCCCGCCGGCGGGGAGGCGGGGGAGGAGGCAGCGGGGCGCGGTGTCTCGTGAGGGATACCTGTGGAATTTCAGGCTGACAAAAAGCGTAATGGGAGCGCGCGGCCACCGACAGCGGAGGCGCGTGTGAGCGACTGGGGCCGTAGGGCCATGCCTGGCCACAGGGGAACGGGGCCATGGGTGCACGCCTAGCAGCAAGGGGCCGCCATGCCAGCAACACACCAGACGGGAGGCCCTCGAGCCCCCGAGCTTCCCACCTGCCACCACCCGCACCTCACCTCGCCAAGCATGTGCCCATACTTACCCATGCCCCCTAGGTGGCGGTGGGCGAGGACGCGCTGGTGGCGTCGGCGCAGCTGTCGTCGCGCTACATCGCCGGCCGCTTCCTGCCGGACAAGGCCATCGACCTCATGGACGAGGCCACGGCGCAGGTGGGGGCGTGGCGGGGAGGCAGGAGGGGAAGGCGTGTGTGTGTGTGTGGCTTACGGGAAAGGTGGGTGGGGGCGGCCGTCGGGAGCGGCCATCGGCGACGGACGAGGCGGGGCCGCGGCGGTGGTGGGAGTGAAGGCCAGTTGGCCGGGTTGCAGCGTGCACGTGATGGGTGGTGCGATGGCAGGCCTCGCACATGTGTTCATACCCGCCTCGCCCTCCCTCCTCTTCAACCTTCCTCCTCATCCCCCCCGCCCCAAAGGTCAAGATGGAGATGACGCTGCGACCCTCTGCGCTGGACTCGCTGGAGCGGCGGCTCAAGCAGCTGGACGCCGAGGTGGCTCAGCTGGAGGACAAGGCGGCGGGAGGGGGCGACAAGACGGCGTCCACCTGCCTGGCGGAGCTCAAGGTGGGGCCTGTTGGGGGCGTGGGGAGGGAGAGGGAGGAGCGCGGAGGATGGGGGGGACGGGGAGGAGCGTGTGTGTTTTGACAGGGGTGTGTGCTGAGACCGCCACCACCTGCCTGGCGGAGCTGTCAAGGTGGGCTGGGGGCGGGGCGGGGAGGGAGGAGGGGGGAGGAGAGCGAGGAGCGTGGCTATGTTTTGACACGGGGCTGTCCTAAGACCGCCACCACCCGCCTGGCCGGGCGTTAGGTGGGCGGCGGCAGTGGGGGGGCGGGGGCAGGCGAGGAGGACCCGGGGGCTGTTGTGAGCAGTGGGGCGGAAGCGGTGGTGGCGTCGCCACCGCCGCTCCGCCAGCATGTGCAGGCTGTGCACTCACGCCGCCACTCCCCGCTCCTTCCCCTGTGGCCGCCCGCAGGAGGAGCGCGCCGGCCTGGCGCTGCAGCGGGACGAGGTTGCGGCGGCGTGGAAGGCGGAGCGCGACGCGGGTCTTAAGATGGAGGAGCTGCGCATGCGGAAAAAGTACATCGGCATGCAGGTGGGCCGAGGGGGTGGCGGGCATGGCGGTGCGTGTGTGTTCGTGTGTTAGGTAGAGCAGGACCCCACACGCGGCACAGCACGCCCCGGGTAGAGTGGCGCGTGTGTGTGCGTGTGTGTCGGCGGCTCGTTGAAAAGGCCTTTTGCAGTGACTGCGTGTTGCGTTCTGCGACGAGGGCAGCAGCGGCCAAGCTTGGCAGCAGCGTGGGGCCCTGCGTCCGCGGACACCTCGCTCCCCAAGCCCCATGTCTGTCGCTCGCTCGGTCTCTCTCGCGCGCGTGTGTGGCGCATGCATTTAGTTCGGTGCAAGCTTACCTGCTTGGCAGCAGCCTGGCAGCAGCCTGGCAGGAGTTTGGCAGCGTTGCCATGGCGACTTGGGCCACGTGTCCCTCTGCCGTCTGCCCCCGCGGCAGCTGGAGCGGCTGGAGGAGGCGATGGCCGCTGGCGCCGGCGCCCGCGGCGGCGACGACGACGACGACGCGGACGACGACGAGGACGACTATGAGGGGTGGGGCGGGGGTTTGCAGTGGGGGAAGGGAGGCAAAAAGGATCGAGGGGAAGCGGACGGGTGACCGGGCTTGTTGTAGAGCGGGTGGAGGGGGCGTGTGGCTGGGCAGGGACGGCCCGACGTATCCTGCTGCCCGCCAACTCGGACCACGTGGCAGGTATGGCGGCGGCCCGCGGCTCAACGGCGGCGCGGGGCCGTCGGACAGTGCGGAGGACGACGGCGAGGGCTTGGCGGGCATGATCGCTCAGCTGCGAACGCAGGTGGGTGAGGGAGGGGAAGCTGGGGGAGGGCGTGGGTCAGGCACGAGCGGCACGGGGGCCCGCGAGGGGCGCCGTGCGGGCATGATCGCCAGCTGCTGAGGGGGTTGGGGTGCTGTGTGCAGTGTAGGGGAGGCCTCGTGCAGGGGCCCATTTAGGGGAAGGCACGAAGGTCACGGCATTGGGCAGCCTGGCGAGCTGAGGACCCTTGTTGCCTGCGTCCGGGGCTACAAGCCGTGCGGTACCCGTTGCTACCACGCTTCCCCGCCAAACCGCAACCTGCTCTCCTTGCTTCACGCTCTGCTGCTCGCATCCTCGTCCCTCAGGCGACGGATGTGGAGGAGCAGATTGCGAAGCGGCGGCAGGAGGAGGAGGCCGCCGCGGGCCCCGGCTCGGGCGCGGCGCCGACCGGCCCGGGGACGGGCATGGGCAGCGGCCCGGGCGGGCGGCTGGTCCGCAACACGGTGGGCGAGGGCGACATTGCGGCCGTCATCAGCCGCTGGACGGGTGAGGGGGTGCTGGACGTGGAGGGTGTGGGAGGGTGTGGGAGGGCCTCGATGGCAGCGAGGCAGGGATCCGGTTCGAGGGGCAGAGGGACACGGGGCGAGTCGTCAGCCGCTGGGCGGGTGAGGGGGTGCTGGACGGGACGGGTGTGGGAGGGTGTGGGAGGGGCGAAGGGGCGTGGGCCGGCTCCACGGCATCCAAGGCCTGTTTGCCGGGGCAGATGGGCAGCGAGGGAGCCGCTTCGGGGGCGACGAGTCGCGACGGTGGAGGCACGGCACACGATGCTGTCAGACGCGTCGCGGCTGCTGCCATAAACGCTTGGGAAGGGCGTAGGCCGCAGCGCGTGGCCCCTTGCCTGACGCTAACAACACACGTCCACACACACCCCGACCCCGCAGGCATTCCCGTCACCAAGCTGGTCGCCAGCGAGCGCGAGCGGCTGCTGGGCTTGCAGGTACGGCATCCGTACGATACCCGCACGGCACAGCGGTATGGGCACGCTCCTGACAGCGCGCCGTCCCAACCCCTCCCTCTCCTGCCCCTCCACCTCCACCCCCGCCCCCGCGCTCCGCAGGACGAGCTGCACCGCCGCATCATCGGCCAGGCCGAGGCGGTGGACGCGGTGGCGGAGGCGGTGCAGCGCAGCAGGGCGGACGTGGCCGACCTCAACGGCCCCATCGCGTCCTTCATGTTCCTGGGCCCCACGGGTGCGGCGCAGGGCAGGGGCGAGCGGGGGGAGGCGGCGCCGGAGGGGGGCGCGTGGCCCCCGGTGTCTGTGTTCAAGTGTTAGGGGTGTGTGTGTGTGTGAGGCCGTCTGGCCGTGGTAGCGGCGGGCGGTGTGTTCCTGGGCCTCAACTCCTCGCCGCGTCCT
>BDDC01001056.1:13680-31910 GCA_001662425.1 Chlamydomonas sphaeroides | reverse complement strand
AACCCGGGGGGGGGGGGGGGCAAGGTAGGGGAGTACGCGGTCGCGGGGGGCGTGGTACGTGGGGACTCGTGCATGGGACTAGCAAGCTGCGGCCACACCACAATCTGGTAGAAGAGTCAACCCGCATAAGTCAACGCGGACATGAAAATGCAATTACAATAGCAATCGAACTTCACGAGCTGTTGCTGTGCATATCAAGCTCTAAGTGCGCGTAAATGTTGCCTGTATATGCAGGCCATGACAGCGTCCATAGCAGGCATACGCGTGGCGGCCCGCCGAGTTTCAGCAGTGCTCCATCGGAGTCTGTGCAGTATGGCTACGCGCCACCAGCTCCAAAACTCTCTGCTCAGCACCGACGCATCCTCCGCTGGGTGTTGAGAGCGTCTCTGCTTATGCTGGTGGTCTCGCCCATCATCCTCTACATCCGCGGCCGCGACAGCGCGGCAACCGCCGCGCTCAAGCGCAACCGCAGACTGCTAGAAACGGAGGCCAAGTCGTTCGTGCCGGCCGCGAACCTAAGGAACCTCATCCTAGTCGCGGGTCACGCCGTGTACACAGGGGTCGACTACAACGAAGCAACTAAGGAGTCGTCCTGGTTCCTAGAGGAGTACCAGAAGGTCGAGGGTAAGACCCCCACTAGGCGCTTGTAGCTGGGCAGGTTAGATCACAAAGAGCCAGCAGGTAGGCTTGCTGGGCTAGGTGCACGTGGAGGTATGACCGTGCAGCGCCCCCTCACGGCTCCCACCTCCGGCCCACGCTGCCCACCCGCCGTGTCGCCCCCCGCTCCCCCGCCCTACCCCGCAGGCGAGGCGCAGTCCTTCTTGGATCACATCCGCATGGGCATCGAGGAGGCGGCGCTGGACCCGGACGCGTTGCTGCTCTTCAGCGGCGGCCAGACACGGCGCGCCGCGGGGCCCCGCAGCGAGGGCATGAGCTACTGGGTGGCGGCGGAGGCGGCGGGCTGGTACGGCCACCCAGAGGTAGGTTGGGGTGGGGTTGGGTGGGCGGGGTGGGTGGGGACTGGGTTGGGGTGCCCCAGGAAAGGGTGTACCGGAATGCGCGGGATGGGGCTTGGGGTTGCTGGGTTCGCATCAAGGCAGGTCAGGGCGTGCGCAGCAGGGCGTGTGCGACTTGGTTCTGGCAGGCGCGGCCACTGGGTCACGCAATCACCGGTTGCTCGAGACTGGGTGGGGCTGGGCGATTGGGGCGCACGATGGTGGCGTGTGTGGAGTGCCGCAGCGGCCGGGGTGCGAGACGGGTAAGGCAGGGACTGAGAGCGCATGGGCGGCCAGGCAGCAGCTGTCACGGGGATCACTCCTTTTGGGCTGCGGGATGCTGAGCCGATGCCAGGACAGGCAACAGCCCAGGCTGGGCTGCGTGCCGAGCTGTCCGCAAGGCGCACGCTGGCGGCCTTCGCGCGTGCATCCGCTGGCGTCCGAGGCAGGGCCGAGCCATGCTTGCCATCAGCAGCAGCTTGAAGCCATGTGTGCATGCATCTTCAACGGGGGCAGGTTTGCCGCTGCGCCGCCATGCCTGCTGCTGGCCGCTGCCTAGTTGCCGCCCCTCCCCCAATCCCCTCCCGCCGCGTGCACCTCTGCCGGCCCTGCAGGTGCGCAACCGCACGTTCACGGAGGAGCACGCGCGAGATAGCTTTGAGAACCTACTGTTCAGCTTGTGCAGGTGCGGGCGCGGGGCCGGGGCACCGGCTGCGCGAGACCGAGATGACCGGGCCGCTCAGCGCCCAGCGCGGCCACGGGCTGCAGCGGGCGGGCCACCATCCGCAGCCCGCACGAACCCCACGCTGCGCGCGTTGGCACCCTCGCAGCACAGCACAAGCGCGCCGCAAACGGCACCCCACGCCCCGCCGTTCGAATCGCTCCTCCGGTCCCGCTGGCCTCCGGGCGCATTAACTGCCGTGGGAAGCTAGGGGGGCACGAGCTGGAGCCCACACGAACCCCCAACCCGCAACCTGCTCCCCCGGGCCCCACTGCTGCCCCTCCGCCCGGCCACAGGTTCTACGAGCTGGCGGGCCACTACCCGGAGCTCATCACTGTGGTGAGCTACACGCTCAAAGAGGCGCGCTTCCGCACGCTGCACCGCGAGGCGGTGCGGTGGCCGTCCGAGTACTTTCGGTTCGTGGGCACGCCCGTGCCGCCGAAGGCCATCGGCGCCAAGGTGAGGGTCCCAAGTGTTGATGAAGCGTACGCTCCGCCGAGTAGCATCCGCAGCACCCTCAGGGTCTCGCCAACCCACCGAACGGCCTAACCGTCGAGCCGGCCGTGCCTGCTGCCAATCCTCCCTGCCAAACCGCTCAGCCCTCGCATCGCTCGCAGCCCGCCAGCGCCGCCCACGACGCTGGGCCGTACGCTGCTCAGGCGGCTGGCCTTGCCGTTGAGCAGGCTGGCGGCACAGCTGCCGCCTCTGCTTAGCACGTCTTCTTCGGTCCCCTGGGCGCAGGAGGGCGAGGCGCGCACGGTGGCGTCGTTCGCGTCTGACCCTTACGGCTGCGGCGGCGAGCTGCTGGCCAAGAAGCTGCGGCGGGACCCCTTCGCGGTGGGCCCCATCCACCCCAGCCGCTGCCCCGAGATGCGGCAGCTGCTGGCCTTCTGCGGGCCGGACATGTTTCCGGGGCGGCTGCCCTGGGTGGAGACGTGACGGGGCTGTGCGCGTGCGCGTGCGTGGGGGGGGGGGAGGGGAGGGTGGTTGCGCTCGGACCACGTGCGGGAAGGAGGCGACTGCGGTGCAGCGCCCGTCGCACGGCACCGCGTCGTGCTGTGCCGTGCCGTGCACCACCAAGGACTGTAAGCGAGCCACTCCAGCACTGTTGGCACATAACCAAGGCTTGACTGCAATAGCGCTACGCAAGCCCACACGCGGAGCGGCCCCAACACGTACCTGACCCCTCCTCCACTCCCGTCCTCGCCACCTTGCTGCACCCCGCCGGCAGCGTGCCGAACGAAGCACGCCGCGGGACGCTAAAGCGCAACCGCCACACTGCCACAAGCACAAATCACGCTTCAACTGTACAGGTAGAACGACAACTCCCTGCCGCGCGAGGACGGCACATGGTGCGCACATGGTGCGCACAAAAGTTGCACCCGCAGCTCGTAGGATGAAAGCCTTCTAAGCTATGCACGTGTAACAAAGTACCGGAACGGTGCAATGCAAGTCATTCTGAGCAAGGTGCCGCGTGCTGTACGACCCAGCACGCCTGGTGACCTGGACACTCGAGCCGCGACGGTACGCTTGCTTACGCAACTCAAACATTCGCATACGAAGGTTGCTGCTGCGCCTGTGTAGGTCGCCAACTCCTACCACCCACCAACAAGCGTCGGTGCCACAGGAAGCAGACGCAAAAGCGACCTTCTGAGCACCCGAGCCGCCTAGCCTGCACTCCAAGCCAAGCTCTTTCTTGCGCACGTCTTGAGCTAGCCAAGCTTGAAGTCAACCCTAGCGACTTGTTCCATGGCGATTGCCGATTTCAAGGCATAGGACGGGGGCGGAGTACCTATTGCCGCCTACGCTGGCGGCTTAAGCAGCGTCAGGGTCAGCGCCCCTGGAATAGTCGCTCCTAGCAGCAACAGCCCTCACTATGGCCACAGTCTTAAGGCGAGCGTTCAATTCGTTCAAGGGGCCTTTCGTCGCTGTCGCAAGGTCATACAATGAGACAGCACAGAAATGGCCCATGGGCACGGGCGTTGTGACTACCGTCATAAAGACGAGCGCCGCGGACTTGTTCGCGCAGAAGGTAGGCCGCCGGTCGCTCATTGCGCCCTGCGCGCCGCGCGGCCCCCGCTGAACCGCGCTGTGTACCTTTCAGATTGTGGAGGGCCGCGATGAGATGGACTGGAGGCGCCACAGCATGTTCGTTATGTTCGGCTTCGGGTACCTGGTAAGGCCCCGCCCTTGCGTCAGTCCGACGCCCATCAGCCAGCTTCCTCGCTTGCGCTACCGCGGCCCTTCACCTGTCATGCCGTTTCGGTCTTGCTCCGGCAGGGTTGCTGGCAGTACTACCTGTACAACAACCTGTTTGTGCGGTGGTGCAAGCCCATCACAGCCCTGGTCGGCCACGCCGGGTCCGCCCCCGTCAAGGTCTTCATCGACCAATGCATCCAGTGAGCTATGCCTGCCCCTGCTGGCTGTTGACCGATTTATAATGCGCTGCTTGTTGCCGTCACCAAAGCTCTCCCAGCCCAAAGCAAGGCCCGTGCTTGTGGCTCGATAGTTCACACTCGCATTCTTTCACCCGCAGCACATTCCCACACCGTACATCGCACCGGCGGCTAACCTTTCTGCGTCTCCCTCCCCTCGCCGCGCAGCCACCCGCTGCTGTACTTTCCGTGTTTCTACACCCTGAAAGGCCTGGTTGAGGGCCGCCCGCTCTCCGACGCCATGAACGACTACCGCGAGCACATGTGGGAGAACCTCAAGGCGCTGTGGATGATCTGGGTGCCGGCGCAGCTGGTCAACTTCAGCGTGGTGCCGCTGCACCTGCGCATCCCCTTTGGTGAGCGGGGCACCTAGCCTGGCGCCTCTTCTAAGCGCGTGTGCTACACACCGCCCTGGGACTAGCCCCAGCTCCACACCATCGCACACTTCCCGCATTGCGCACTCGTGTAGGCACTGCGTCCACCCTTTCCTTCAACGCTTTGTAACTATTTTCCATGTTCCGCAGTGGCCGGCGTATCGTTTGCATGGACCGTGGTCATCAGCGTCATGCGCGGGGCCATGGACAAGAGCCACCCGCCCAAGCAGGACGAGGCGCTGGCGGCCACGCAGACAGCGGTCGCGGCCGCGGCTGTGTCGGCCGCGGCGGCCACGGCCACGGCCGTGCGCACCTCCTCCTCGACCATCTCGCTGCAGCCGCTTCTCAACAGCTCAACTGCCAGGTGAGGCAGGGGCGCTGGCTGCGTGGCCGCCATGGCATGGAGTTCGGGACCGCAGGGGCTGCACGCAACAGCCGGTCGGGCCGCTTGGTTCTGACGCTTGGTCGGCACGGCACGCATGAGGTGCTGATCTGCGTTGAATCTGTGCACCTTGATCGCTCCCTCGCCGCAGCGCGGAGTGCCCGGAGGACATGGCGCCGGGGGACGGACCCGTGGGGCTGCAGCAGCTCGTGTCGTCCGCTGCAAACGCGCGGGATTCGGCGACGGGGCCCATGCTGCTGCGCTGAGGCGCGGACGGAGCTGCGCCCCTCGCGTTGAGGGGTATGGTGCGAGCGCTTATTTGCATGCTGGCTTGGCAACATGGAGCAACGGGATAGCGGGTCGCCGTGTGCGGACGTTAGGTGAGGCACTCGTGTCGCACCGCCGGCACGCTTGCGTGGGACTGAGGGTAGCGATCAACAGCATTGCCTTCTTCCCCAGCTTCGAGACGTTGACGTAGGCTATTGGCAGGAGGTTTACAGCGTTGGGAGTCACGGGCCTGCATGCTTTAAGCAACTCAATATGCGCGCTGCGCCGCATGGGGCGGCGGGCAAACACGTATCAGACGTGCGGAAAGGTGAGACAGCAGACCCTAGCAGAACGAGTTGTTGGCGGCTACCCGTTGCCAAGGGTTTTGGCGTGATGTGATGTGGGGCAATGCATATGCAGAGAGCAGGGCTGAGAGTGTGTGCTTGAGAGGAGAGGATGTGGGCTCGCGTCCAGGTTGCTGCTGCTTCGTCGAACACCGTGCAATCAACCTGCAGAGGAGCGGTGCCTTGCCCCCTACCCGTGCCGGCCCGTGCGTGTCGGACGAAGCAGGTTCAGCAGCAGTGTCCCTTCATATCTGTCTTGCCCTCATAAGTGCTCACAAGCAACCGGGATCTGAGTGGCACCGCTATGGCTCCATGGCTTCACGCTGGCAACGTTGTCACCCACGCACGAGCACAGTCGGGGCGTATGTTATTATCGGTGGGTTGTCATGGCAGGTGCTATCGAGGACTTCTCTTCCTAAAGGGCTTTCCCAGATCACCAAGTGCAGGCCGCCAGCCACTTCCCCTGGGTCAGGTGCTCATGGGAGTTCTGGGAATCAAGCCGCGTGCCCGTTTCCAGCCACATGTGTATGTCGCGTTCCCGCGCGCATGGCGCTGACAGCTGTGGTGTTGCTCAAGTTGAACAGGCTGACCGTTGTGAGAGGTCGACGAGGCAGCTGTCGAGGTAAGTGTCTTCGCGTTGATGTAGGGCTAGGTCTTCATTGGTTCATGAACGAAGAGAGCCATGGTGCCATGCCCATGTCCCCCTACAAGCCGTTCATCGCGATATGATGTGCGCCCTTATTGTTAGCACCTAAGCTCTCCCAGTCTAAGGCAGGGCCGGAGCCCGGTTGTTCGCCGACCAGTAGACCCACAGGTTAGGTGCCCAAAGCCCCTTCCCGGTGCTGCGCGGTGCTCCCAACACAATGACGTGGCGTGTTGCCGCGTTGCTGCGCCATCCTAGGTACTGGGATTCGGGAAATACCAGGCCACCACCGCGCCTACCTTATATCGGATAATGGGGCGCCCAGGCCTTTGCCAGCTCTTACAGCCACAGCGCCTACACGACGCACGGCGCCTTCGGCCGGCGCGCAAGCCACCAGCACGGCGCGATAACAGCGCCCCGCCGAGCAGCGCAAGCCCAGCCGAGGCGGCGGCGCCGCAGCGCCACTCCGGTGATGCCAGCGGCACGCCGGGCCCTTCTTGGCGCACACACACGCCCTCCACGCCTCCACCACGCGCACCGCGCGCCGGCCCCGCGCAGGCACGCCCTCCGCCCAGGCGCGGCGCGCAGCACGCTCATCAGGTCGCCGCTAGGGCGATTACGCGGTGAGGATGCAGTCGCCGCCGACGGCGCGGATCTTCTTCTCAGCCAGGGACGAGAAGAACTTGGCCTTCACCACGACGGGCTGCGCGGGCAGCTGCCCCTTGCCGAGCACCTTCGAGATGCCGTACTTCGTCACGTCAATGACGGCGGCGGAGCTCTTGTCCTTGGCAGCCTGCTCGCGGGCCTGAGGGAGGGGACATGGCAGGGGCGCGCGCAGGGCGGCGGGGAGCGCTTTCAGGTGCGCGCCATTGGCGGGGACGCCGGGGCCCCCAGGCATGTTGGACTGGCAACGGCACGCCGTCAGCATAGCTACTGACGCGACCGGCACGAAGCGGCATATGATGGCTGCTCCATGGCAGATGCCCTTGCCAGCAGGGCGCCAGTGCTGCGCGCCGCCTCCTGCGCCTGATCAAAGTTTCCAGCTGCGTCCCAGTCTCCAGCGGCAGAGCGCCAGCCGCGGCTGACAACAGGGGGCAACCCAAAGGCTGCTCCACATGTCTGTTGCTGCTTGCTCAGGCGCCGGTTCTGGCCGACATGGCGTGACGTCCACCAGGCCGCGACAGAGCTTGCCGCAGGGCAGCACCGCCACCAAAGCGCAACCCAGCGATGCGCCAGTGCAGCGGCACGCTGCAGCTCGCTGCTGCCCAGGATCGCCAACAGCGCCGTCGGCACACAGCAGGCGCACGCGCGACGTGGCCCGAAGCGCGCCCGCCGTGCTGCCGGCCAGCGCTGTGTGCGGCTCATGCCGCGGCAAAGGCTGCGCTAGGCCTCCGTGGTGCGCTGCATGGCGCGGCAGCAGCAGCTCTGCGAGGCCGACAGGCCTTGTTTCTGCCCATAAAGCTTGCCCGGCACGCCACGGTCCGAGGCAGGCCACGGTCCGAGGCGGCGGAGCCGTCCGCCAGGGAGCTGTGCTGCGCCATGCTGTCCGGCTGGGAAAGGCGCCAGAGCGTTGCTGCCGCCTGCTCCGCACACCGTGGCTATTAGCCAGAACAGCGCCGGCTGAACCTGGGCTACAGATGTGGCATTCCGCTGAAAGCTGGGTTTGCGCCTGGCGCGCGCTCCGCGATGCTCCGCGAGTGGTGGGAAGGGCCCGCGGGTGCGGCACAGCGCTCGGGCCGCTGGAGCGGGCCCCTCCGCCACAGCAGCGCCGAGCCTCCACGGCTCGCCCTTGCCCCGCTACCAGCTCACAGCCAACCCAGACATCCCAGCCGCAAGCTTGCAGGATCCTCACCTCCTCGCCGACCAGGGTCCAGAGCCTGTCCAGGTTGATGATGGGGCAGAAGAGCTTGTTGCGCTGGAAGTGGAAGTGGCGCATACCGACCTGCGTGCACCAAAGAACAGCCCACAAAGTCAGTGGCGTCGCGGATGACGTCTGCCGCTCGGTGCACGCGATCGACAGAGCAGCTCTTTCGCCGCGGCGCGCCAGCAGCTCCAATCCTGCTCTGCCGCAGCTGCCAGCTCCACATATCGGTACATACGGCGTCCGTTTGGCTGGTTCCGCGGCGCCAGAGCAGCTGCAAACACGCGGCGGCGGTGCTGCGCCGACCTCCACGTCCAATGCCCATGTTGCCGCTCCAAGGCTTCCGAGCGCCAGGGAAACAGCTTTGGTAAGCGCCGCACCTTGCCGAAGTAGCCAGGGTGGTACTTGTCCATCATGATGCGGTGGTGATGCTGGCCACCAGCGTTACCGCGGCCACCTGGATGCTTGCGGTGCTTGCCAACGCGGCCATGGCCTGCGCTGACGTGACCGCGCTTCTTCCGGTTCTTCTTGAACCCTGCGAGCGGCGGCACATGGTCGCGGTGTTCAGAGTGACCCTCAATGCTCGATGGGAGCTGCTATATAGAAGCACAAGCGTACAGCTGCTGGTGCAGGTCTAGCTGAGCTCCAAGCGCTGCTTCGCTGAAATTGCTCTAGCCGGGCGGCGGCAGCTCGTGTTCCCTTTCCCTGCAGCACGGAGTACCTACTGGTGGTCATTTTAAACGGTCCGGCAAAGAGGAGGGGTTGCGAGCTTGCCAAGCGACCTTGTTGGGCAAATTTCGTCGTGCATGGGCCGTGCCAAAGCTGCGGCTACACGGCTTCGCGAGCAACGTCAACTAGTATATTATCATCGTTACGATGCGATATATAGCTTCAAGTAGCCTGCACAATTGCATCGAGACTAGAGAGTGCGCGCGTCCCAGGGGTCAGCTCAGGTCAGCTTGACCGCGGCTGGACCACTCCAGCGGCATTCGTCCGGAACAGAGTACGCTTGAGTTACGCCATTCAAGTCTATATAGTCTCATGAGGAGGTCTGGCCAATTGGCAGCTTCTGACCGCCCTCAACCCTGAGAGTAGCGTCCTGGGATACACTGGGAACGCTATGGACTCTGGCCCAGAGCGCAGCGGACGGCAGCGGAGCGCAGCAACATTGGGGTCGTTACCGAAGTTCATGTGTCTGGCCATGGTGCACAGAGTATCCACAGTTTGCGCAGGTGGCAGGCTGCGAAGCAGGGGCGACGGCAGCTGGGGCGTCGGCCGCGGCACTCGGTTTGAGGTCGTGTCTCCGACGCTAGCCTGGGCCACGTTCCTCAGCCAATTGTCGGATGCCGAGCGCCTAGTCGTCATCACGGGATCGCCCTGCGGGCTCACTGGCGGAAAGCCTGGTGCCTGGTTGGTGGTGTTTCGAGATAGCGAGCTCAGGGCACAACTGGCGCGAGCGGCGGCGAGAGGTCTTCAATGTGGCGCAGGAGAGATCTCCCCTGATGAGGAGCACCTGTACATGTACGCGTTGATGGGCCCTGCCTGGGGGATTCGTCCCTTAGCCTTGCCAGACGGGACCGCCCTGTCACCGGTGCCCAGATGCCTGCGGCTCGTCCGGGGAGCAACTAGCAAGTTTGATGACCTTCCCAAGCTGCAGCACGGCCCATTCAGCATGGCCACATACACCCATTGGCCACCACGCCAGGCGAGCGAGGAGGACAGGGCCCCTAGGCCCGGCGCGGCCGGTTCACAACACTGGTGCAACGCAGTGTGCGCACTGGCCTCGCTCCCACAGCGCCACCACTGGCCATATCGCCGGTCCACAGCTGCCACGTGGGTAGCGCGCACCGCAGGCGGCCAATAGGAAAGGGTCTTCCTAGTGCGTTATGACACAGTGACAGGGCCGATATAGGTGCGGGTTACACAATTGACACTCATGTTGTGCCGCGGGCCGCCGGGGCCGACACCCTGCGCCCGCCGTAGGACATCAGCCATACCATATGTATAAAGGGATTACTCGGTAAAACAGGAATAGCATCAATCTTATCACACTGCAGCAGGAGGCCACTTCAAATTGATACGAGTACGAAGCCTGCCCTCGGGCCCCATTAACTGACCCCGCCAGACCACCTTCCCATATCCCCTTCGCACACGCACGGTCGCCAGTCCGCGTAAGCGCGATGCTGCAAGCCTCGCCGTGCGGCCGTCCATGCCCCTTGGCGGACGTTGTCGTCATGCCTTGACGAGCGCGAGCGCAACCAGACGTTAGATGCGTCCGAGCACCTGGCAACCATCCACATGTAATATGCGTCCGAGCGCCTGGCGCCCATCACCGCGCCACGCAGCTCCGGTCGCGCTGCAGCGAGTGCACTGCGATTCACATCGCCATCTTGTTACCGTCACACAAAGACGACAGGATTACCGGGCCAAAGCCCTCATCGCGCTAGCCCAGCGCCGCTCAGTACAGGCGCCCTTCACGCCACCGTCCCAGTTTGACCAGCAAGCCGCGTGGTGCTCCCAGCGCGAGACGAACATGAAATGCTCCGGGCAGTGGCCGTTTCATCCGCCACCCCCCGAAGCCACCATCGCCCGCCCAAGGAGCAGCGTGCCATGTCCGCCAGCCTTGCAGAGCAGACTCGGAACGCCGCCCCCGCCCCCGCCAGCCGCTTGCGCCAGTTGGCCCTTCGCTGCAGCCCCAGCCGCCCAGCAACCCCAGCCAGCCACGGCGAAACCACAGCGACACGGCAGACACCAAAGCGGCCCACCGCAAGGGCGCATTGACACGCCGCCGCCTCTTCCACGCGGCTAGAGCATCAGGCGCCGCCTGTCGCATGGCACAGTTTGACGTGCCGAGAACGCCACCCAGCAGCGCTCCACGCATCGGCCATCCGACCGCAAGCCGCCGCCCGCCTTTCCATGCACTATTCGCCACCGCCCCCCTAGCAGCGCAGTGCGCGTCGTGTTGCCAGCCGCCTGCCAGACCCACGCAACGACAGCACGCAGCAGTTCCTGCACACACAAAAAGTTCTCAGATTCATGCGCGCGACGCATGCGGCGCCTCACAACATGGCCCGTAGCGACCAGCCCAGAGCGACCCCGGCTCTGGAGCGGACACGCAGGCTCGCAAGGTGTAAAGCCGCGCAGAGCACGTCGCAACGCGGCCGCAGTGGCCTTTGGAGCTCGTTATAAATGTTTGCGATGACCCGTCGGGCAAGTCTACGTGGCCGCAGCAGTCGGGGCGCCGCGGCCGGTGTCGCGCGCCGAGGGGCCAGACCCCCCGCAAAACAACTATCAACTGTGAAGAATACCCCAGAGGCAAAGCGCTGGCCGGTTGCCGGAGAGCGGCCCAGCTCCAGCGCATGGCGCCTCAAGATGGCGACAAAACCCGCAAGCTTAAGCAGTCAGGAAGCGCCGAGCTAAATATTCCACGCTCGCGCCGTGTGCGGACCCGCTCCTTTTATCAACCCCCACAACGTTACTAACTCCACCCATGGTTCCGTCCCCACAGCCACCACACAGCCTGCCACGTCGCGACGCCGCGCCGCGCCACAGCAGCCTCACTCGGTCTTGGGGCGCGATCCGCCCGGCGCGGGCCCGGCGCCGCCACATGCGGCCCCGGCGGCAGCAGCTGGCGGCTGCCGGCCGGCCTCAAACCTGCAGCCCGCGTTGCTCATGGCCCGCTCGAAGCTCACCCGCGCTCGCACGTCTAAGGCCACCAGCAGCGCCAGAGCGGCTGCGTTCTGCACGGCGGCGCGCGCCAGCGACGGCAGCAGCGCGCCGCCGTAGCTGACGTAGGCGTAGATCTGGGCGTCCGTCCAGGACGCGACCAGCCGCTGCACCGCGGCCAGCGGGATGACGACCTGCGGATGGTGACCGGGGTTGCAGCGAGGGGTTGGGGAGCACGTCAGGGGGATGTGCCGGGGCATCAAGCGAGGAGGTGTGTGCAAAAGGAGCGGCGACAGCGACAGGGATTGCAGCATGGGTCACAGGGGGCCATTGAGTGTTGCGAAGCGGTCAATTCGCGAGGAGTGGGGCAGCGTCGCTGTTGGCACGGGCGCCGACCGCAGCGTGCCGCGCCCATCGCGATGTGCTGTGTGCAGTGAAGTCATGCGCCCCAAGCGACCCGCTGGTCCTTGCTGGCCCCCGCGTAGCAACGCAGGCCGGGGCTGGGCTGGGCAAGGGGCCGCCACGACCGCCACAGTGCTGTGCTGGCCGGCGGATCGAGCCCCCCTGGAGTGCGGCCCCGGCACTGCTCGCCTGCTCCGACAGCGGCTTGATGAGCACGAGCATGAGGACGTCCATGCGGCCGCGCGTGAAGCCCTGCCAGGCCTTGGGGTACGGCAGGATGCCGCTCAGCGTCAGCAGCGCCTGCGCGGGCGTCAGGCGTCAGGGGCCAGGGGTCAGGCGTCGGGCAGCCGGCGCGAAAGCGGCCGCCGCGACCGCCCTGGCTGCTGAGCCACCGCATCTCCCCTGCCATGACCCTGCACCCCTCCACCCCCGCCACGCCGCAGCCTCCCACCACACGCAGCCGTGCTCGCCCCGCCTCGCCGCGGACGTGGCGTCCTTGCAAAGCCAGCAGCAGCGATCCAGCAGCAGCAGCCCGTGGCGCCCACGCCAGCAGCCAGCCCACCCCTCGGCTCGCTCACCAGCAGCATCTTGCTGGCCTCCCCACAGCCGGCGATGAGCACGTTGCGGTTCTGCGCAAAGGCGCGCGGCGCCAGCAGCCGCAGGCCGTACGGCCCCAGCAGGCCGGCGTTGAAGACGAGGTGCGCCGCCAGCTCGGCCCAGTCGGCGCGGCGGAGCAGGTCCAGCACCGGCAGCAGGAACAGCGCGGCGAACACGGCGCCTGCGGAGATATGGGGATGAGGGGTGGGATGGGGGATGGAACGAGGGATGGGACGAGGGCGGGCGGTGGGCGGCACCGGCTCACCGCACGTGGTGTCCACGGCGGTCAGCGACAGGGAGCGGAACACGCGGTACTGCCGCTCCGTGAGAGGGTCGGGGTAGCCCGACACGCTGGTCGACAGGCGCGGCGCCAGCCAGGCAGCGGCCGCGAAGCGGCCGCTGCCGCGGCGGCGGCAATCCACCGCCGGAGGCTGGGCCGATGCCGGCGGGGCCGCCTTGCCGGCGTAAGCCGTCGTCGTCGTCGCCGTCGTCGCCGCCGTCGTCGGCGGCATCGTCGGCGGCGGCGGAGCTCGCTGTGCCTGCAGCACCTCCGCCAGGCGGTTGGCGGCGAGCTGGTTGAGGCCATCCACGCGGGCTACGGTGGCCATGTCGGCGGCGCTGCCGCCGGCGTCGTCGGCGACGGAGAACCAGAGCGACGGCGCCGCCGGGAAGGCCTGCAGCAGCAGCCACGCCACCTCCCCGCCATCGTCCAGAGCTGTCGCCAAGTGCAGCGGCGTCAGGCCCGACGGACCGCGCGCGCCGACGTCCCAACGGAACTCGCCGCCGTCGGCGGCGGCGCCGGTCGGCTCCAGGGCCGGCGCCGGCGCCGGCGGCGCTGCCGCCAGCAGCGCCTGCAACGCAGCCGTAGAGCGGCTGGCGACGGCGAGGTGCAGCATGCGCAGGCCTCCGGTCCGGTCCGACACGGCCTTGTCGATGTCGGACAGGCTCATGCCCAGCCGGACCAGACCGGTCAGCAGCTCGCCCGCCGTGGCCGACCAGCCGCGCTGCAGCGCAAACGCCAGCAGGCAGACACCCAGCTGCAACATGCGGGCGCTCAGCTGGCCCCCGACCAGGCCTGGCGCCGCAGCCACCGGCGGCGCCGGCACTGCTGCGCCGTTGCCGGCCAGAGCAGCGCCGCCCTGGGCCTCCGCGACCGAGTCCCCGTTCAGGGCGACTAAGCTGGCGGGGCTGCTGAGCGGCCGCTGGCCGCTGGCGGCCACCTGCGCCGGCGCGGCGCCGGCGCCGACGCTGGCCCGGCCGAAGCTGGCGGCGTCACGCGGGGTGGCGAGGGAACCGTTGCTGACGCCAGACGCCAGCGCGTCGACGTCGGGGAAGCTGTCCCAGCTGCGGAGCTCCTGGACCAGCAGCTCCTGGCGGCTGCCGTCAGCGGCGCCGCTGCCGTCAGCCCGCGCCGCCGCCGCGGCGTCGGAGGTCAGAAGCCGCAGCAGGTCGCCTTGCGTCGAGAATGGCGTATCGGCCGACGGCGCGTCCGCAGCGGCAGTGGCGGCGGTGGTAGCGCTGGGAGGGCTGTCCGCCGAATCAGCCGGCGACGGCGGCGGCGTCGCGGCCCTGGTGCCGATGGCGGCGGCGGCGGCAGCGGGCGCCGTTAGCTGCCGCCATGCCTCTGGGGACAGGGCGCTGACATTACTCGATGGAGGGCCGGAGCTGGCGTTGGGCATGAACGTCGCGGCCGGGGCTGCGAGGCTGGCGGCGCTAGAGCCGACGGCGGCGGCGGTGGCACCACCGCCTAGCTGCATGGGGCCCGGCGGGGGATCGCTGATGGCTCGGAAGTAGATCGTCTCGTCCTCTTCGCCAAGCGCTGGCGGCCGATCGTCCTGCAGCGCGTCGGGACCGGGGCTGCTGCCGTACGCGAGCCCCATGGCCGCCGCCGCCAGTGCGGCGTCGGCACCGCGGCCGGCCTCGCTCAGCCGGGCCGACGTCGCCGCCAGCGAAGACACGGTGCGGCCGTCCGCCTCCGGCACCGACTCGTTCTCCATTAGCAGCCGCAGCAGCGCCGCCCCAAACAGCGCGTTGCTGCCGGCGCTGCTGTTGTTGCCGCCGCCGAGGCTGCTGTCGCCGGCGCCCGTCGCTGTCACACGCCGCCGCGTCGCCGCCGCCGTCGCAGCGGCCGCCGGCACCGCCGGCACCGACGCCGCCGTTGACTGCGGCCGCCAGAGCATGTACGACGGCTGCTGCGCTGCGGCCCGCGGCGGCGGCGGCGCCGCCGGCAACGGCACTCCCGCCGTTGCCACCGCCGACGTCGCGGCGGCGGGCGGCGGCGCCGCTGCCGACAGGTGCTCCAGGAAGATGCCCAGGTCCAGCAGCAGGCGCTGCATGCGAGCCGTCTCGCGGCTGCCGCCCTGCACCGACTCGCTTGCCAGCTGCGCCACCTCCTGCCACACCTGCCGCACGCAGCCGCGAGGGAGGGCGCGGCGCAGCACAGCACGCGTCAAGCTGCGTACCGCGGCGCGATAGCCCTCACGAGCCCGGCCCGCGCCGCCGCCGCAGCCAGGCCCTGCGCCCGCCAGCAAGCCACACGAACCCTAGGGCCACCGCCACGCCCGCGTTACCCCCGCCCGGCCGCACTCACCCCCAGCCCCGGGGCGACCAGCACCGGCTGCGCCGCGCCTAGCTGCCCGCCGCGCTGGCACTCGACAAACATGAGGCCGGCGCGGGCCGGCGCCACGGGCAGCTGCAGGCACAGCACCTCGGCCCTCCGCAGCGCGTGCATGGGCAGTACCTGGTGGAGGGCAGGGAGCAGGGAGCAGCGGGTGGGGGTATGCCAGAGGTCAGGGGTACTCGCACTCGCGCGTGCGTTCTACAGTGCCCGAGGCCCGGTGGGCCCTTTCCTACAACGCCCGCCCCAAGGAGCGTGGGCTTCAGCGCGAGCGCGTCAGGGCCGCGGCCCGGTGGGAGGCGAGCAGCAGCAGGGGGCGGGCGGTGGGAGCGGAACATCAGTAAAGCAACAAGCCGCCCTGGCGTGTGCGCGTGAGGCGCACCCGGAGTGCACCGGGGCAAGCGAGACAGTGGCGGGCCGCGCGCCGCGACCCGGCGGCTGGTTAGGGCGCCAGCAGAGGCGAGTACGCACGTGACCCCCGGCCACAGCCGCTGCTACCTACCCGGCTCAGCGCCTCCGCGGGCATCTGGTCGCCCAGCAGAGAGGCGCGACAGGGCAGGAACTCGCCACCGAAACGCACGTGCACACTCAGCGGCTCGGCGGCGGCGCCGTCGGCGGACGTCGCGGCGGCGGCGCCGCCGCCGGGCCGCTGCGACGGCCCCTGCAGGTCCGTGCCGGCAGCGTACATGACCAGCGGCCCCACGGCGCCCGCGATGACGCACGGCGGCGAGATGCAGAGCAGGTCCGGCGGCGTGCCGGCGGCGGCGGCGGCGGTAACGGCGGTGGTGGTGGCGGCGCCGTCACTGTCAGCGAGCCGTACGCTGTACGTACGGCTGGCGCCGCCGGGCAGCTGCAGAGTGATGGTCTGGCCGCCGCCGGCGACGACTGTGCCGAGCAGCTCAACCCAGGCCGCGGGAGGGATGGCCTCGCTCAGCCGGCCCGCGCGGGCTGCGCTGGCGGCATGCAGCGCCTCCTGCTCAAGCGTCGGCGCGGGCCCGTCGAGGGCCGGCGGCGCGTGGGGCAGGGCGGGCCCGGCGAGGCCGCCGCGCAGCTGCGACAGGCTGCTGGCTCGGCGGGTGTAGCGCCAGCGGCGGCCCGGGCGGCCGGGTGCCAAGCGCGACTCGGCGTCACCGTCGGCGTCAGAGTTGTCACCAGAGCGCGGCGGCGGCGCCGCGCCCGCAGACCGAACGCGCATGGGGCCCTGCCGGCGTGCGGCGGCTAGCGGAGGGGGTGATGGTGGGACGTGCTCCGGGCCGGCGGCGGCGCCGCCGCCGCCAGCTGCGGAGGCGGCCGCTGCGGCGGCGGCCAGGGCGGCGGCGTCATCAGCTCCGCCGTCGTCGAAATCCGCGATGTCGAGCACGATCTGGATGCAGCCTGGGGTACGGCAGCATGTACGAAGCCGGGTCACACGGGTTGTGGCGGGCTGTGGGGCTGGTGACCTGGCACATACAGACACCACGCGAACGCACGAACGCGCCTCCCGCTAACGCCCCCGAATGCCACTCAGCCACTCGCATCCTCCCCCGAACTCTCTGCTCTGTACGGGGATCAATACGGCCGTACACCTGCACGTGTCGCACCTTCCCGTACGTAGAAGCCGACAAGGCCAAAGCCCTGGCGCTCAAGGACGTCGCGGTACGGCTGGGTCCAACCGGCGGCGGACGGCAGGTCGCACAAGTGGCGATCAGGGATCTTGAGCGCAACGCGGCCGACGCTGAGCGCTGGACGATACTGCTGAAGGGCCGCCGCGTTGACGATGGCGCGCGCGGCCTCGAAGGCTGTGGCACCATTCGCGGCAGGAGCCACGGCGCCGTCAGCGTCAGTGGTGTCGGGTCGGGCTTTGACGTCGAGAGACGGGGGCCGCAGCGGGTCGTGGGAGTGCGCGGTCGGCAGGTGGTGAAGGATGGATTCGCCAGAGTGCGGCTGCGACGAGGATGAGATGCGAAGGACTAGCCCGGTCGAGGCGCCATCTGCTAGCTGTGTTGGCTTGACGCGGGGCTGGTGATGAGGCAGCTCCATGGCCGTGCCAGGGGCTACGGTGAGCGGTGGGGCGGTCACGTGGGAGCCCGGGGGCCCTTGGTCTGTGGCCGACCGTCGAGGGGCGCCAGGAGATGCGCGGCAGCAGCGAGAGACTGGTTGTGATGATCGAGAGGGCCCGCCCGCTGCTGAGTTGCCGCGCTCCTCGGCTAGTTGTTTTGCATGCCGAGCCCTGAGGCCCTTATCGCGCCAGCGAGCCCAGGTGCTGACGTATATGTTGGTATAGCGTAGCGCTGCTGTCAAAAGCAGCCAGCACAGGCCGGCACAGACGAGCGCAGTTATGCTCATCGCGCCTCGGGGAACTCGAGCATCAGGACGTCAACATTGCGCGCATCATAGTTAGTGTCACGTAGCTACACTATGGTTTCGCGGGGGCGCTGCGCGAGGACACGTCTCGGCAATGTCGCCTCGCAGATGTCGCGCCTCTCTCCCACAGCCAGACGCGCACGTAACTGGCCTTCAGACGCTCCCAACAGCAATGCCTCAAGTGTCCCAGTGAGTGTCCCAGTGAGTTGTTGCGGGAAAGTCCGACTCAGGGCGAACTGAGGCTAGGCACGCGTTCAAAGCACAGCGAGTGAGTACGTGTTTTGAGTGAGTTGAGATACGACCTTGACGGCGCTGCTTGGCTGCGATGAGCAAAACGCATTGATGGCCGAACGTGGTTTTTTCCGCCGTTGACAGCCTCCAGGCCGCGCCACTTAGAATGTATCGCATGATTTATGGCTGACTGACACAGACGGACTTGGAGCTGGCGGTTATGCCAACTTGTGCGAAAAGCGCTTGGGGTTGGGTGGGGGCAGTAGCGGGGCAACCAAAACGCCCAAACCTCCCCAGCTGCGCATGGGTGCATGGCTTGCCCCAAAAGAGGCCACCCAGCTCAGACGCACAT
>BDDC01001056.1:0-13373 GCA_001662425.1 Chlamydomonas sphaeroides | reverse complement strand
GCCGCTAACGCACGCCGCCGCTGCTGCCGCTCTCGCTGTGTCGCGGCCGCTTGTGGCGGCCGCTACCACCCCCTTCGCCGCCTCCGCTGCCCGGCCCATCGCCGCCCTGTCCATCGCCGCCGCCAGGGCGGAAGCAGGCCGGGCGCTCAGCCCCGAGCAGCTGGAGGCACAGCAGCAGCAGCATGTTAAGAAGAGCAGCGTTGAGGCCACGGTCTGGCGAGGGGAGGAGGGGGATGGGCAGGAGCGTGCTGTTACGCTGCCGGTGTTGCTACCGCGCAGTCCCGCTGCTTGTGTTACCCTTTCACCCAGCCACCCAGTCACCCGCCCATAACCCATAACGGTCGTGCCGCAGCCTTGGCAGACTTGCACGCCATGCGCACGCCGCGCCCCAGGTAGCATCTCCGCATGCAGCTGGCCGCACCCGCAGTTGTTGCATACCTGGGGCCGTGGGGCGTAGGGCAGGGGCCGCGCACACTCCGTGAGACCTCGCGGCCGGCGGCGCAGACGCTCCGCCGGCCGCGCGAGCTGCATGTGTGTTGCGGCGGTGCACCGCGCACGGTGACAAGAGAGGGTTGCGTTTCAAGTTTACAATTGAGCTCCGTAGATAAACTTCAGGTTGGGGTAACTTCAGGTAACAAACTGGGAGCGAGGTCATTGTGCAACGATCACCATCCTGGCTGCCGCCCGGGCCCAGCTCTGTTTCACCTTCCCCCCTCAGCTACCGCGATAAGCAGGCAAAACGACAAGCAGCATCGTGCTGAACAGGACACAGGAACTGGTCTGACAAGAATCACGTTGTAACGTTGGGCCTTTAGGACCAGGTCACCTCCGGGGTGATTGCAAGGGCTTCGCCCCGTTTCCTACGGAAAGGGGCAAGCCAACCGAGAGGCGACGAGCCCACGCGGGTACCACTCGGGGGCCCGTAGACGCGCCCCTCCGAGCAGAGCAGGCCGAGCCGCAGGGATGTGACCGGGAGGCCGGGGAACCCAGAGTGATCACCCCGGCGCCTATTGGGGGCTAAGCCTTCCCCCCCCCCCACACACACACACAGGACCCGAAGCGACCGACCCCTAACTGGCGCCGGGGTTCCCCGGCCTCCTGATTCGAGGTGGAAGTTTCGGGACCCCGCGCAGTTTAGCGCTGCGCGTAGATAGGCGGTCCATCTGCCTGCCTGCGGCCGTACTAGTATGCTGGCGCCTTGCAATAGCAAGCTGCGCTCTGTGTGACTGTGTTGGCCGAGCGCGCGTGGCGGCGACATGTGCAGCGACTGAGGCCCAGGTCAGGGCTGGTACTTCCTGGCACTGGCACTGGTGCGGCCCCTGGCGTCAGGGAGCACCCCCTGCTCTGCGTTGCAATGCGCGCTTCGGTCGACCTCGGTGCCAGGGTAGCTCCTGACCCACCCCCGGCGACGAATGGCGCCCCCACTCCCGTGAGCACCTACCCACGCCCTGCCAGGAGCCCAACCTGACCCACCCTGCGCCCACTCCTGCCGCACCCCATCCAGCCCAGGACGTGGCTGGACGTGCTCGTCCGCTACCTCGGCCCCAGCAGGTCCAGCCAAGCCCAGGCGCCCGCACGCGCCGCTGACGAGCCGCCGCGCGCCCCGCCCTGCACCTTCCACCCCAGACTGCGCCACAGCCATTGCCTTGCCACCCGGGGCCGAGCCACCTCGACATCGTACACGGTGCCGCAGCAGCGGCTACTGGCCCCGTCGCATGCCGCCCCCTGACACGCACCGCAGGCCTCCTCCCCCCGCACACTCCCCCACACACGTACTGCTGTGTCGCGCGTGGGATTTTGTCCTCCTTAACACGTGAATGCGCATTGCTGTGCTCAGCAGCGGCCCGCACACCGCGGGCAAGTTGGCCGGACGGACATCCACTCAGCCCCATATCGTTGCGTCGTCGTCATACAAGTCAAGAAAGTCAAGGAGCAACAGCTGCCGTGCAGTCCCGTCGCCCGCCGCGAGCTGCCACGCGATGCCGCTGCCAGGGCCGAGGAGCGGCAGGGGCGCGGCGCCGGCCCGCGCTAGGCTGTCGGGCCGGCCTCACGCCACCGCCGCCGGCTGGGGTGCGGCGCCCGACGACGCCGCCGCGGCCTTCTGCACGGCAGCACAGCGCAACGTGGGCCATCGAGGCAGGACCAGGGACACGGGCGGCAGGTGGTATCAGCTGCCTACTCTATATGGGTGGGCACCGTACTGGCAGCAGATCGGCGGCAGCCTACTCTCCCCATGGTTACGGGCCGTGCATTCCCCTTCAGGCATCCCACCCAGGATCTGGGCCCTCCGCCTCCGCCTCCGCCTCCGCGCTGCCGTCCCTCCCCCTAGCGGCCTGGCCCGGCCCCGCCCGACCCCACCTCGATCTCCATCTCGCGCTGCACCCGCACGTTAAAGGGCGTGGTGTGCGCCGCGATGGGCTTGTTCTCGCGGTACCGCGTCACCGTGTTGTTCACGCCGGTCACCTTGGCGCGGGGTAAGTGCAGGGCGCCAGGGGGGCAAGGGGCGGGGCAGGCGGATGGGCTCGTGGCCGAGGCGTGACTGTCAGGAGCTGGCGTGGGTAGAGGGGGCCCAAGCTGCGCCGGATCCACAGAGGGCCGCCGCCTGCCCCCCCCCGCCATCGCCGCGAGTTCCCGCCGTCGCGCCGGCGCGGTGGCGGGTGTTTTCAATCAGGGTCGCGTTGCCACAAGGGGTGTCACGACGCGGGGCCGTGCCCACCCTGCTGCACCGCCCTCCCCTCCCCTCCCCTGCCCCGCCCCCACCTTGCCGCTGTCCAGCATGTAGCGCCGGTAGGGCTGCGTGGCGGGCGGCTCAGCCGCGGGGCCCACCACCCCGGAGGCGCTGGCGGCCGGCGGCAGCGCCGGCGTGACGGGTAGGGGCGAGGGGCCAGGACTGGCTAGTGGCTTGGACGGAATGGGAGCGGGCGTCACCTGCGGGCGGCAGCGGAGGGCGGCCACCCCTGACGTGAGAGCGGAGCATGAGTGGCCTGCGCCCACTGCAGGGCCGCCCCAGAGAAGCACCCAGGCGATCGTGGAGAGGGCCATGCAAGCCACCTGCTCCAGCGGCGCCACGTTGAAGGAGAAGGACAGCGGTACGTCGTGCAGCGCCACGCGCTCGCCGCCCGCGCCCCGGCGCGGCGACCTCGTCTTGGGCGGCGGCGTGCAGGCTGCATAGAGCTCTGAGGGGCTCGGCGAGGCGCAGGGCGCCGCGGGTGGTGCCGGCTGCGGCTCGGAGGCTGACGGCCGGCGGGCCGGCTCGGGCGTCAGCAGGCTTGGCGCGCCCTGCGAAGCCGGGCCGTCTTCTTCTCGGGGGCTTGGCGGGTTGCTGGAACGTGGGGCCGTGTCCGCTGGCGGTTTAGTAGTTGCTGCTGTTGCCTCAGGCCGGTTGTTGCTTTGGACCAGTGGTCGAAGGTCGACAATCGGCTGCTTAGCGCGCGTCGGAGGCTGGGAGGATGTAGCGACGACATTAGCCTTCGCAGTGCCTGGAGCAGTTGTGAAAGCGGTAAGTCAGCTACTGCAGGCAGGCGTGTGCAGTCGAGGCGTGTCGCGAACGATTCACCTGCTGGCTGCGGGTCCGCTACACTTCCCCGCGCCCACGAAAGGCAGCCCGCGAGGATAGACCGCAGCCAGGATGCCATATCTTATTGTGTGTGTTTTTGGCTTTGTGCCGTCGCGGCAGCTACAGTAACAGCAAAGGATGCGAGAGCGCAGCTGTTCGCGTCTTGCGCTTGCTTAAATTTCGCGGTCGGTTCAAGTAAAAAGCCGGAGCTCGCGAAACAGTTTGCTTCACGAGCAGCTGCTATGCAGAGTAGCACCGCGCTTCGCAATGTGCGCGATCCGCAGGTTCCAAACCACACGCCCTCGCTTCCTACCCCACCCCACCGACGTCCCCTCAGATTCACGGAAGACTCGGCAGCCTGCATTCAGCATACAGCCCTCTCTGCAAACGCTGCGCCGTGATTCTTCAACGACGTCCGTGTATTCGCCGAACAGGCCGAGGGCAACCGTGCCGATGTGCTCACCCCCTGCCGCCCGGCGCCCAGCCGCCCCATTGCGTGCGGTACCAGCCCTCCTTGATAATGCGTCGCTTATCGCGCTCGCGGCGCGGCAGCCAGTGCAGCTCTTCATGCGTCCAGCGCGTGTCGTAGTGCATGGAGCGCGCCTCGGGGTCGTCGGCCAGCAGTCGCGACAGCGCAAAGTCCACGGCCGCCTTGTCAGAGATGGACCGCGTCTTGCCGTACACCGCCTTCATGAGCACCCTGCGGCACGTGACCACACGCGACGCATTACTCGGACGGGCCAGTTGAGCGTTGCTGGTTTGCTACAGGCCTCGGCCATGGTCCGCTGCTGCACACAACGACTGGCGGCGGCAGCCCCTGGCAGGACATACTGCACGCGGCGGGTTGCTGCGAGCATTGCCCGGGCCTCCACGCCGCCACGCGTCCTGGCCTTCGCATCGCACAGTGGCTATTGCCCACACGCGGCAAGGCCCTCCTCCTCACCTGTGGTACTCCTCGTCCCGCGCCACGCTGGCCCCCAGCCGGAGCGCCGCCATGCCGCTGATGAGCCGGCCCAGGTCCGGCGCCTCCAAGTCCGTCGCAAACTCGGTCAGCTGGAACCGGATCTCGTCGTCCAGCGCCCGGACCAGCTCCGGATCCAGCCGGAACCCGCCGGACAGTCCCGACTCCGCACCGGCTGGCAACCCGGAACCGGCTTCGCCGGGCGCTGGCCCCGACGCCGCTGGCGCTGTTGCGGCCGCGGCAGCGACCGGCGCCGTCGCGGACGGCCCTGCGAGGCTGCCCAGCGCGCAAGCCGCGCGGCACAGGTCAGGCCCGAGGAAGTCCTGGTCCCGGACTCTGGCCAGCACCGCGGCCTGCAGTGCCGCTGGCGCCGCCGCCAGCGCGGCCGCCGCCGGCGACGACGGCCCCGGTGACGACGCGGACGCTGGCGCGTCCCAGGGCAAGTCCTCCTGCAGCTCCGACACAGCCCACAGCAGGTCTGACAGCTCCCGCGCCGACGCCGACGCCAGCGGCGCGGAGCCCCCTGGCGGCGCCGCCATCACTGCCGCCAGCAGCGACGCGACCAGCGGTGGCGACGCGGTGGCAGAGGCGGCGATGCCGGAGGCGCCGCCGTGCGTCAGGCGCGCATAGGCCTCCAGGACGACGGCCGCCTCGGCCACGGTACAGGCGCCGGCCGCACCGCTGGCGCCGGGCGCGGCCGATAGCAGCCTCTGCACAGCGGCCTCGACCGCGGCTCGGGACGGGGGCGTAAGCGCGACGCGGGGCGGCGCGTCGACGGCAGCAGCGCGCAACGTGGCCGCGAGGTCCTGCGGGGTCCGCGCCGCGTACGCACGGCGGGGGCTTGTTAGTGGGGAGCTGTACACAGAGAAGGTGGCCGCAGACCCACGATATTGGAGGTTGACAGGTGCGATGCTGGTGCGCAAGGCGGACGCTGGGCTTGCAGGGGTCCCGGTGTGGGGCTGTGGGCGTGCCGTCCTCCGCTAGGCCGCTGCAACACGGCGCAGTGCCTACCGTTAGCGTCGCTGCTGAGGCCACGGCAGCTGCGTCCAGCTCCATGGGGGTGGGTGCGTCGACCTCCTCGTCCCAGGACCACTTGTAGGGCGCTGGGGCGCTGCTGCTAGGCAGCGCGGCGCAGCCGACGGCGCAGCGACCTGCCCCGCTGGCTGCCCCGCGCTGGCGCTGCAGCGCTGCCGCGGCCGACGTCCAGCTGGCGGCGGCCACCAGCGCGAACCTCGGGGCCACCTGAAGCGGGTTTGCGGCAACCACGCGGTGAAGTCGTATGTGGGCGAGATATGCATCGCGAGGCGGCGCAGGTCGTCGAAAGCTCAGTCCATAGCTTATGACGTGACTGTCTGGTGGTCCGTCCTGATCACGTACCTGGTGAGCTACTTGCTTGCCGGCGCGCGATGAGCTGCATTGTGAGGTGCTCGGCGCGCCCGCGGCACAGCGGGATGCTAAGTGTGCCGCCATAGGAAACGTGTGCTGATACACAGCTGTATGACGAACGACATGTCCCGAAGGGCGGTAGGTGAATCGTCGGGCGCAATGGGGTCTCGAACCCTGCCGAAGTAAGAGGCGCACTCTGTGACTTGGCGTGCCGTGTACATGCTAGCAATACCCTACTGTAATTGACGCGCCACCAAGACTTTCATAAGAGCATTCCTCGGCGAGCCATTCCCACGATGCGCGCGGCCCTCGACAGGCTGCCGGGCGCCGTGCCGCTCGGCAGCATCTTCGGTATCCCCTTGCAACTGCATTGTGAGCTTTGGAGGGCTTGCCATGCATTCCAGGCAAAAGCGCGAGCACGCTCAGCTCGCCTGCTAACAGGCCCGGTCCCCACCCGTCCCGCCCACATACCTCCCACGCAGTCAGCTTCTTCATAGTTCTCGTGCTGCAGCTGCTGGGCTCCATAGCATATGGAGCCCAGGTGGGGCCAAGGGCTGGCAAACTGCCCAGCCGCGGCACGCCTCTCAGCGCCTGCCCCCATTCCCGAGCCCCTCATCGCGGCCCCTACTCCCCACCCTGCAGTTCATCTTCCTGTGGTTTGTGCTCCTGGGCCCCGTACTCCTGGTCACCGTACTGGTACGTCATGATCCGCAGGGTTGGAGTACCGTGGCGGCTGCATACGCTGCCCTGCCCGCGCTTCTCATTCGCAACACGCGCCCGCTCGGCCCCACCGCCAGCCCGCTGCCCTCCCCTGCACCGCCCTGCCCTCCCCCACAATCGAGGTGCCAACCCTGCCACACACACATATGCGCGCATAAGAAACACACTTCCCTTCCCCTCCCACCCCTGCCAGGTCCACGAGCTGGGCCACTGCCTGGCTGCCCGCAGCGTGGGCGGCGAGGTGGCGGGCATCCTGCTGTGGCCGCTGGGCGGGCTGGCCTTCATCGGCCACGCCGCGGGGCCCAAGGGTGCGCCCATGCAAGCCAGGGCGGCGGCGCTAGGGCGGCGGGGACGCAATCGGGGAAAGACGGGCCTGGGTGTGGTGCCAGTGCCGTCAGCGGGCTGGCCTGAGCAGGCGGGGACCCTCGGGGTGTGGAGGAGGAGGCGGCGCGAGGGCGCAAGGCGACACAAGCGCCAGACCGCAGGGGCAGGCCGCGCCGGCCCGCCCTGGGCCCTGGGCCCTGAACCCCCGCCACGCCCTCTTATGCCGGTCGCTCCTGCTCCCCCCTCCCCTGCCCCCGTCACCCCCAGCCGACATGTGGGTGGCGGTGGCCGGCCCGCTCACGCACGTGCCCATGACTGCCGCTTGGCTGCTGGCCAGCCTGCCGCCGGTGCACGGCGCCACCGGCAGCTGGGCGCCCTCCCTGGAGCTGCCGTACCCGGCCTGGGGCGGCCCCATGTGGAGGGCCATCTGCGTGGGGGCCGTGCTGGTGCGCCGGGGGGTGGAAGGAGGGGGGATGGGAGACAACGGGGCAGGGGCAGCGGGGCGGGGCGGGGGCTCCTGTTGGCAGCGGCGGGCGAGCGGGCGGGTTGCGAATGCGTGGCTGGGAGCAGGCGGGGGGGGGACAACAACGGTGGCGACGTCGGGGGCCAGTGTCGTGTGTTCAGAAACTGGAACTCAGGTAAACACGTGTGTGTTCAACTTTAAGGGCCGCCGGTGCCAGCGGCGCGCCCCCACGCCCTCGCCTCCGTCTCCCTCCCCCACACCCCTTCCATCCCGCCTGCCCTCCTCCCCCTGCCAGATGAACATCAGCCTCTTTGCCTTCAACCTGCTAGTGCCCGCCTACCCGCTGGACGGAGGCCGGCTGCTGGTGGACGGCCTGCTGGCTGCGGGCGTGCCTGCGCGCACGACCGCCATCGTCACCATTGCGGTGGGTGGTGGGCCGGAGGTTGGCATGGGGGAGGAGGAGGGGACCGCCGCCGCGGCGGGGCTGCGGCTGCGTGTGTGGGGGCGTCAGGTCAGGGGTGCTATGGGTGTTGGGGGCGCGCGCCACGGCCATCGTGACCATCACGGTGGGTGGTGGGCCAAAGGGCGGCATGGGGAACTTTTGCTGTGCTCCGCACAACACCTTGGCCGTCGTGACATCCCCTCCACATTGGGCTGTAGTGGGGGAGCGGTCGAGGGGGGTACTTGGGGGAGTGGGTGGCGCAGTTGGGGAGCGTCGTGCGGCTGGAGTGACGGGAGATGCGGGCCCTCGCCGCGCTGGCCTCTGGGGCCCCACTCTTGGGCAGTCCCGCCACCCACCCCGGCCCCCGTGTCCCCGCAGGTGGCGGTGCCGCTGGGCGTGGGCATAGCGGTGTACGGCATCATCGTGTTCCAGATGGTCACCATCGCGGTACGGCAGTTCGGCAGTACGGCTGCAACAGAGGGGACCGCTTGTCGCGCCATGTTGCAGGCCCCGCCCGGCCGTGCAGGTCGCAAGCGCCTACTGTACGGCCACGGCACCTGCCGCCTCTGCCCCATGCCCGCAGCCGTCACTCAACCACCAACGGCCCATGACGCTGCCCTCGCTGCACCAACCCAACCGCCTCCCTCCCCAGGTGGCGGCCTTCATCCTGTGGTCCACCTGGCAGCTGTTCGCGGCGCTGCGGGCGGACGCGCTGGGGCAGCACCCCATGTTTGCGGCCAGCTGCGGCGGCGGTGTGGACAGCGCGCCCAGCGGCCCCTACGCCAAGTTCGGCTCGGGCGGCGTGTGAGCCAGGGGCGGCGGGGGGCGGACAATTGGGCAGAGCAGCCAGGTGCAGGGCGGGCAGCAGGATGAGGCAGAAAGGTATCGTGGGGTGACGGTCAGGTGACAGTCCGCATGAGGTGCGGTGTGCTGTTGCTGTTGTGGGTGCTGGGATGCGTAGGGCCTGGGGCCGCAGGATGGCGGCGACGGCGCGGGGTGGGGCGCAGGCGTGATGGTGTGGCTGCGGCAGGCAGTGCAGGATGCGGCGGCGCAGCGAGCGGCGGCGGCGGCGGCGGCGGCGGCTGGTGGTGGGTGAGTGTGAGCTGCTTGCGGGCAAGGAAGCGCCGCGCACAGGCGGCAGACCCTCTTCCTTGGCCGGGGCAATGGACTGGGGCGACTTTCGAGGCGAGCCTGAGGGCTTGACAGGCGCTTGGCTGGCGATTCGGACCCGTGAGCGGCCGCGCCAGCGCTCGGGCGAGCGCTCTGAATGCGAGCATGCGGGCCGTAGACTGTCGGACACGGGACTGCACGCGTCGGGGTGAGGGTTACATAGCCTCGCCCGGCGCAACGGCGCATTCGCGGGTGGTGCCACGGCTGTGATCTCGTCGCCCCAAATAATTGCCAAGGCCTGACCCGCCAAGCTCGCCGGGGGGCGCTGCTGGCCACGCGGCACACGCGCTGCCCCCCCCCCCCCACGTAACTCCTGCTCTTCAACGTGTCTACGTCCGTCCCCCTGCGCGCACGCCTGCAAGCTATTGCCTAGTCATCATTGGTGCAAAGCTGCCTAGTGCACGGCTCGGTGCTTATCGAGTAGCTGCTATCTATGTGAGGCGCCGACTGCGGTCGGCCGCAACATCAAAACGTCAACCAATGCATGCTAAAGGGGAAGAAAGCCAAAAACACGGATAAGAACAGAATAATTCCGGACTAGTGCGATGATGCGGCACGCGCCCCCTGTGCAATGCCGCCCGGCGGCGCAACCGAGCCTACAGACTGCTGCAATCCCGATTTCGGTTTCTAGTTGGGCAAGATGTCGTACACCTTGATCCAATCAATGTCCATGCGCGCCGCGCCCGCCGCCACGGCCGCGTTGTCGATGTTGAAGCCCGGGTACAGACCGCCAACCTATAGGGACGGGACGGGACGGGTGATGTGAAATCAAGCTTAGGTCGAGGAAATGATGCGCACTCGAAGGTCGATCAGCAACGGAGTTCCCGGGACCCGCGGGGGGGGGGGGCACCAGGCGTGCCGTACACAGTTACATAGCTTCTAGTGTTGCATCTCATGTACGGCCACACATAACACACATTACTACCAGCGCTCACCGCTACGTCGAAGATCATGTAAAAGGGCGCTGCGGGGCAGGGAGGCAGGGGATGCGGCAGCAGCGGTTAGGACAGGTGCGGTTAGGCACGGCAAGGGCAACGCTCGGTCCGTCTCCAGTCCGCGCTGGCTTGACGCGGTACGCCCCTGTACCCAGCCCCGGGGCGCGTGCGCGTACGCTCAACACTAGCCCCAGGCCCCAGCCCTGCCTGGGGGCCAGCAAGCCACCCCACGCACGCTCACCATCGAAGGGCGCATAGCTGGCGACGCCGGGCCGCGCGCCGGTGTGCCACTGGCCCAGGTTGATGCGGGAGTACTCGCGGCCGCCGACGGAGAAGGCAATGTAGGTCGAGTCCCAGATGACGGTGTAGTCGTTCCACATCTCCTGGCGGCTGTTCAGGAAGTAGCGCACTGCACGGCGAAGGGGGGAGGAGCCCATGTGTCGGGAGCGGCGTGAGCGGTTCCGTCGTCAGCGGTGGGTTCAATGGGCCGCGCGCTTACGGCAGCAGCGGGGTGGGGCGCTGCTGCGCAGGCGCGCGCGCCGCCGTCAGCCGGGCGTGGCGGGGGTGCGCAGCCAGGCAAGCCTGGCGGACCGGGGGGGCTGCAAGCCATCGACAGCAGCGCGCCGCCGCGCACCTGGCTTCTCCTTGCAATCCAGCCACGACTCGTTGGCGCGGCCGCCAAAGTGCATGTTGCTGATGACGTAGCGGTTGTTGTTAATGTGCTCCACGACGTCTGTCGGTCGGCAAAACACGCGCGAGGGGGCGGGGCGTGCACCACGTCAGGCGACCGCAGCAGGCGGTAGGGGGGCGCAGGGCAAGGGAAGAGCCTCGCTGCTGTGGTGCTGGCAGTCGGCGCCGGCGCGCAGAGCACACCGCACGTTGCAGGATGCGACGCCGGAGCTCCTGCCCAGCACGCTGCCGCCCAACCCCGCACGCAGCCAGCGCCCGGCCCCACCGATCTCGCCGCCGCTGCACCAGCCGTCGCCGTACTGGCTGCAGGCCATGCACCAGCTCCGGTTGGTCTCGGGCAGCATCCAGAAGGCTGCCCAGGTGCCGTTGACTGCGGGACGCAGGGCAGGGGTGGCGTGGATGAGGGCCGGGATATGAGCAGGGGCGGCGGCGGGATGCGGCCGGCCAGGGCCGGTGGCGCGCGCTGCTAGGGAGCGCGGTGGCCCAGTGCGGCGCGGGCGAGCGGCTGGGCTGGGCGTGTCAGGGGTGGCAGCCACAGGCGACAGGAGCTCGCGGGGCCCTCCTGGGTCCCTGGTAATGGGCCCGCCGCGGCCCATGCCGCTCACCCATGGGCAGGCGGATGCGGGCGTCGATGCGGACGGCGGTCGAGTTGCCGGGCGTGCCCTTCCACATGAACGCGGCCTTGTTGCGGGTGATGACGCGCGCCGAGGTGTAGGCGGTGTTCGAGGGAGGGGCGTTGGCGTTGATGCAGTTGTGGCCGCCGCTGGGCGCGGCGCGCGCCTGGATGACGAGCATGCCGTCGCCGCGCGTGTTGCCGGGCAGCAGCTCGACGCGGGCGTTGGCCGAGGAGTTGGTGTGGCACTGGCGCTGCCAGTTGCCCCAGCCGGCGAGGGCGGCGCCGTAGGAACTGCCGTCGCCTGTGTGGGGCGAGGGCGGGCGTGGGGAGGCGAGGTGGGGAGGGGTTGTGGGGGGCAAAATGGGTGGAGGTGAACGGGTCGGACTGTAGCTGACAGATACGGAGGGGGTTCCGGGTGGTTGGAGGAGAGGGGCATGAGCAGGAGCTTGCTGTTGTGGTGAGGAGGATGCGTTCGGGGCAGGTGGGGAGGGGCGGGGGCGGGGGGCAAGACGTCGGGTGTCCGCAGCGCCCCGAAGCGCACGCTGTGAACTTACCCAGCTCAAAGCCGAATCTTGTCGTGTTGATGCCGCCGTTCACGCAGGTCGCAGATTGATTGCACACCTTGAAGTCTTCCACCCAGCGCAGCACGCGGCGCTGAGCGCTGCATGTCGAGAATGCCAGCGCAAGGACGGCCGTCGCCAAGAGGACGGCCGATTGCATGCCGCGCCCCATCCGCAGTGGTCGGATAGCTCTCGTGGGCGTCGTATCTGCTGCGCGGAGCTCCTTGCACGCGAAATGCACCAGGGACCTGAACGGTGACCTTGTCGGCAACGAAGCCGTAAGGTATAAGTTGGTTGAGGGGTGAAGAGTACACGGCGATTGCGGTTATTCCTATGGCGCAACTAAGTAGGTAGGGCTGTGATTGCGAAGCGGATGGCGAAGTGTGTCACGGGTGAGATGCTGCGAAGACCACTTCCATATGGGAATACAAGTAGGGCGTCGTGTATGTGCTAGCGCGGGCGGCGCCCGCCCTGGAACGTACTTGCGCCCAACTCCGCCGCGCGAACGGGGCGACCTGCGGGGCAGGTGGCCACTAGCTGCGGGTGCCCGCTCTAACGCCTCCGAAAAGGTCGTCATCAGCAATTCCTCATTACCTCCACACGCAAACACGTTGGCGTTGGACATCATGGGCACAGCAGTTGGTGTACGCGTTGCACTCCAGCCTTACTTGCAACCGCAGTCGATAGCGATGCCTCACGCGTCGACCACGACATGAGCTAGACGCCTGGGCTCCAACTACGGGACTTGGTTGACCTCAAGAACGAATCGACTTCACAGGGCGTGAAAGCCGCGATGCTGCCGCAAACACCGTCCAGCAGGATTCCCTCTTCGACAACAGCCCTGAATTTGGCAAATATCGCCGGCATCACGCGCGCATGGACATATGCCGTTTGCCGCCTTGCCTTAACCCTGCCTCCCGCCTGTTCCCGCTCTGCCGCGCTCGAACCGCACCCCAGCGCTGAGTAAGCGCTTAACTCGAGGGGTGACCGTTTCATTCCCCTGGCGCTGGAACCTTGACAGCGCTCGAGTGCCGCCTGCCGGGACCACCGTTGCGCTAAGAAGAGCGGAGGTATGCAAAGTACGCTGCGCTATCCTGCTGCCGATTGAGCAGCAACGTTGCGGAGCCGGGACCTCTGGCAGACTGGCACGCAGTATTGTACGGGTCACCCCGGCTCTGAACCTCTCGCAGGAGGTGGCATGGCCGGGCCTAGCGAGGGCCGGGGAAGCTGTGCCAGGGCCAGCATCACCGCCTGTGCCATGCCGCGTGGCCGCTCAGGGTCGTCGGGGCCGTTCTCGTAGTCGCCTCGGCGCCCGAGCCACAATGCGCTGGTCCCAGGAGGCCTCCTGGCTGGTCCCGCTGTCTGGCCTGCTCATCTCGCTACGCAGCTGTGCTATGCCTTGCTTTGTTAAGCACGGCGGGGTCAGGTAGGGACTCCGTACAGCTCCGTAACGAATGACAGTTATTGTGCTGCCGAGCGCTGGGTGTAGAGCTACAAGGGATGCACACGCGCGGGGCGTCAGGACACGTTGTCGCGCCCGGTCGCGGGGA
>BDDC01001055.1:529-34661 GCA_001662425.1 Chlamydomonas sphaeroides | reverse complement strand
GGGGGGGGGGGGGGGGGGGGGCCGGGGGGGGGGGGGGGGGGGGGGGGGGGGGGGGGGGGGGGGGGGGGAGGGACAGAAGGATAGGACTAGGATGGGAATGGAGAGCCAGCTGAGACCCTGGCGCCAGCAAGGCAAGGCCGCAGAGGGGCGCTTCATGGCGGCGGTGCGGACCCAGCGGGGCCAGACTGCAGCTAAGGCCACCCGCCGAGGCTCCGGTCGGCCGCCGCAGCGGCCCTTCCCTTCCCTTCCCTTCCCTTCCCGCCCCGGCAGCCCGCCCTCCCGCCCACCCGCAGGCACAGCCCCAGGCCGGGCCCGATGGTGACGGCCACTGCGCTCAGCTGGTGGGGCGCCAGCCCCGCAGCAGCCAGCGCCGCGTCCACGGCCGCGTCGATGGCGGCGGCGTGGCCGTCGCGCGCCAGGTTGGGCACCACGCCGCCTGGACAGGGCGGGGAGGGGGCGGGGAGAAGGGGACGGGGTGAGGGGTGAGGGGGGAGGGAAGGTGGAACGGCGCTGGGCCGCAGGTGGAACGTCCCGGGGCCGCAGGTGGTACGGCGCTGGGCCGCAGGTGGAACGGCGCTGGGCCGCATGTGGACGGCGCTGGCGGCGGGCCCTGCGGCCGGAGCTCCTCGCCCTGCGCTGCCCTGCGTGCCTCCCTCACCACTTAGCCGCCTTCCCGCAGCTCCCTCAACGCCTCTCAACCCCTCCCTCACCCCACTGCGCGTGTATGTCGGCCTGCGTGGCCAGCGCCTCGCCCAGCACCCGGCCGTCGCTGGTCACCACCGCCACCCCCGTGTCGTCGCAGCTGCTCTCGATGCCAAGCACGATGGCCGCGGGCGGCGAGCGGGAGGCAGAGGGGGAGGCAGAGGGGGAGGGGGTGCCGGAGGTGGCGGAGGAGGAGGCGGAGGGCAGGCCGCGGCGAAAGGGTGCGCGCGCGCGGATGGGGCTCGGCCAGGCGGCCGCGGACGGGGCGGGGGCGGAGGATGGGCAGGGGAGCTGGTGGTAGGCGGGCACGGGCCAGAGCGCGCACAGGGGGGCGGCCCGGGGTTGGAGCGGGGCAGTGCCCGAGCCTGGCAGGAGGCCTGCGGATGTGCGGCGGAGTGTCAAGGTTTGGATGTGGTGGCGCCGGGCGGGGGAACTGGTGAGCGCACGGCCGTCCTACCTGCGCCACGGCGACAGGCAGGTGTACTACATGCGATTAGATTTTGTCCTCTTGGTGTGAGCGGTAGCGGCGCGACCGCGCCATGCCTCGCAAACTTCGTCGACACAGCGTGCGCGGCCGTGTGCGCCGCGCCAACCATGACAGCAGATGCAGCGCACAATGCGAGTTGTTTCGGGAGGCACGGGCGTGCGTAGAGTCGGCCACACTTTGCTGAATTGTCGTTTGTGGCGGCGAGCGGCAGAAATCGGCTGTAAAGTGCGTCTCTGCAAATCTGGAGTGAGTTGGAGCAGAACGGGTAATTGGGTGGGCTTCGGGCAAGGCCTGAAAGTGCCGGGTTTCGTGGCACGCCCGGCTCATTCGCCAGCCAAGCCGCGTGCTGCTTCCTACGCCATAGACTGTGCACCCGCATCTTCACATAGCGATCCCAATTATGACCTGAGCCGCCAGAACCACGCAGCCGAACCATCGGCGACAGCCTGGTGCAGTTTCATCGCTCGCGCAGGAGACCAGACCATTCGTTCACCAATATTACGCAAGGCGCGAGGCAGGGCGGGGCGTGAAGCTCGCTCGGCACCAGCTCGGGACCAGCGGCGATGCAGAGCTTGCTGCTTGAGGGCGCGGCCGGTAAGCCAAATAGTGCGCCGATCTGCTTTTCAAATCACATCTCGTATGCACCTAGCACAATCTGCGTCCTCACCGTCCCCGCGGCGTTAGATGGAGACCGTCGTGCCGCGATCAGGTTGCACCGTGCATGTTATGCGCCACCTTGCCCCGGTTCATGCTGTGCACTGCTGTAAAATGAACTCCGGGAGCGGCAAGGCTCCTTACGTGGAGGCTAATGTTCTGTACCCCGTGCGTGCCGCCCCCGCCAGGCCCACGCCCGGTGCTGGGCGTCCTGGCGCAGCTGCTCCGGACCGCGGCGCTGTGCGGCCCACAGCACCCCACTCAGCAGCTGCTAGCAGCCTCGCCCCAGCTGCGCGAGCTGGCGGTCGCTGCCGCAGCCCAGGATGCGGGACAGCCAGCCGCGCCCTCCTGCAGCGGCGCCGGCGCACTGCCCGGCGGCGCCGCCGGCCCCAGCGGCCTGCTGGCGGCGCTGCGCCAGCATGTGCTGGAGCTGTCGCAGCAGCGGCGGGGCATCGCGACCACCTCCGCCGCGTCGTTCTCCTACAAGTGAGGCCCACTCGGAGGGAGGGAGGGCGCGCCGCTGCAGCTGCAGCTCGGGAGCCCCGCCGCGTGCGGCTAGCCTGGCCCACCCCACACGGGGCCCGGGAGTGCTGCAGCACCGCCAGTGGCACTGCCGAGGGATCCGATCCCTGCATTTGCTGCCATCGCCTGCGGCGGCGGCTGGGCCGCGAGCGCCGCCTTGCTGCGAGCACCCCGGCCTGCGTGGGTGGCATAGCTCTGCTAGCAGCCCCGTCCTGCCGGGCGCCGCGTGGGGTGTTCAGCAGACCGCCCACCGGACACTACTCGCTCCTGCCGCCTGCCTCCAGGTTCCAGTCCAACGTAGGGCAGGGCCCCACTCGGGCCAAGCTGGCGAACCGGGACAACTACAAGGTGGGGCGGCAAGGGGCAGCAGGGGGGGCGCCGCAGGAGCCGGAGCGAGGGAGGCCGCAGGCGCAGGAGTGCGGGACGCGGCCGGGAGCATTTGTGTTGGGCAAGGCAGACGAGGTTCACAAGGGCCAGCCCGCACAGGTGTTTCGGCGCTGCTGCCCTACCCTGACCTCCTCCTGCCGCCCCTGTCGCCGCTGTGGCCCGCCCCTCGCCCTGCAGCGCTGGTCTGAGAGCGGCCGCGACGTGCGGGTGGCGGCCGACCTGATGCGGGGCCAGGGGGCCGGAGGGGGAGGCGGGGCAGGCCGGGGAGGCGGCGGCCGGAGAGGCGGCGGCCGGGGCCGGCGGGGCGAGGCGGAGGGAAGTCTGTCGGGCGAGCTGCAGGAGCTGGTGCTGGGCTGCAGGGACCTCACCGAGCTGCAGGTGGGAGGCAAAAGGGGGGGGCAGGGCAGGGCAGGTCGGGGTGAGGGAGGTTCACCTGGGGTGCAGCGTGCTGGGCTGCTCATCGCTGGGGGAGCAAGAGAGCGGGTGGGGGGCGGTGGGCTGCGCCGCGCAGCCAGCGCCCGTGTGGCCGCATGCGGCTGGTGCCGCGAGCGGGCCGCTGCGCCTTGCCCACCCTCCCTCGCTTTGTGCGCCTGAACCCCAACACCACCCAACCCGCCAGGTGGTGCTGCGCGAGGTGGGCCCCGACCTGGACCCCCACACGCTGTGCGTCGCCGCCTCGCGCCTGCCGCGGCTGAAGCAGGTGCGGTGGGAGCGGCGCGGGGAGGGGCGAGGCCGGGCCTGGGGCTGGGGCGCGCATGTCTGAATCGTCGACTGGCGGAGATGGGCAGCGGCAGCGCCCACAACGACCTCGCCCCTCCTTCGGCCCTGCTCCGCTCCCTGGGTCGCCCCGCCAGGCCACGCCCGCGTCCTCGGCGCCTGGGGCTCTGGCGCTGCGCTGCGGGGAGGCGCTGCTGCCGCTGCTGGTGGTGGGTCGGGGCGCAGCAGGGGGATCCGGGGCGAGCAATGGGAGAGAGGAGGGGTGGGGTGGAGGGGTTCGGCGGACCTCAACAAGTCAGGTCACGACACGTGCTGGAAGCCAGCGAGCGGGCCGGGGGGCCGCGCGACACAATCCAGTCACCCGCTCACGCCCACTCCCCCGCTCCAAACCCGCCTCTGCCGCCGCAGTCCGCCGCGCCCACCGCCTCGCTCTCCCAGCTGTCGGCCGCGGCGCAGGGCCTGGCGGGCGCCGGCGTGGTGCCGCCCGCCCGCAGCGGCCTGCTGGACTCGCTGGCGGCGCGCCTCAGCTCGGCCAGCCCGCGCGGCTCCACCGCCCTGGTGGAGGCCGAGCCGCGCACCGTGTCGGCGTTCATGCTGGCGGCGGCGCGATGGCGGGCGGCGGCGGCGGCTGGGGCCGGCAGGGCCGCGGCCGCGGCCGCGGCGGGCGTGCAGCGGGCGGAGGCGGAGGCCGGCGAGGGCGAGGGCGAGGACGAGGTGGAGGCGCTGTGGGAGGTGGTGCGGTCCGCGGCGGAGGTCAAGCTGCTGCGGGCGCTGGGCGAGGAGCCGGCGGGCGGCGGCCGCGGCGCGCCGGCGGGCGGCGGTGGTGAGGGGCCCGAGGTGGACGACAGCATGCCGCAGGTGGGGGCTGGGGGCTGCGGAGACGGGGGGAAGGGCGGAGGCTAGAGGCAGGGGCAGGGCTGGGCTGCGGCGCCGGCCCGCTGGGGAGGGCTGTAGGCAGAGCCCGCACCCGCAGCGCATGGGGGGCGCCACGGGGAGACGGGGGCGCTGGCGCGGCCCCATCGCCATCGTTGGTCCGCTTCTTCCCCACCTTGCCTGTGTGCCCTGTCACACAATCCTCCCTCGCCGCCGCCAGAGCTCGCTGCGGACCATGGCCAAGGCCCTGGTGCTGGCGCGCGACCGCCACGCCGGCACCTGGGCCGCCGCCTGCCGCCTGGCGGCGCGCCACGCCGCCGAGCTGCAGCCCGACGTCGCCGCCGCTCTGCTGCGATCCTACGCCGTCGGCGGCGTCGCCGAGCTCGACGGCGGCGCCGAGGGCCTGGCGGCGGCGGTGTGGCGGGCGCTGGGGCCCAAGCTGGCGGAGCTGGACGCGCCCACGTTGCTGGACCTGGTCATGGCGGCGGCAAAGCTGGCTGCGGCGCCGCCGCCAGCGGCGGCGGCGGCGCCTGACGGCGCCGCCATGCTCCGCACCGTCTGCGGCGCGCTGGCTCCGCGGCTGCCGTCGCTCGGCAGCGCCGACGTCGCCGCGCTCGCAGCCGCCCTGGCGGCGGCGCACGGCCCGGCGCCGCCGCCGCCGGAGGCGGCAGCCCCGCCGCCGCCGTCGCTGGCGGAGCGGTACGGCCCGCTGCCGCGGCTGCTGGGCGAGCTGGTGGCTCTGCGCGGCCCCTCCGGCATGGGCGCCCGCGACTTTGCGTCGGCGGTGCTGGGCCTGGGGCTGCTGGGCTTGGCGGAGCCGCGGCTGTGGCGCTCGCTGGAGGCGGCGGCGCTGCCGGAGCTGGGCAAGATGGACGCCGCCACGCTCAGCAGGCTGCTGGGCGGCTTCTCGGCGGCGGCCGCCAACGGCGGCGGCGCCGCAGTGTCGCCCGAGGTCTCCGCCAAGGCGCACGCGCGAGTGGCGGCGCTGCTGAAGGCGGGAGCAGGGGGCGTGGCGCGGCGGGACGCGTACCACATCCTGCGGTGCCTGACCGAGGGGCCGGTGCCGGCGGCGGAGGCGGGCGGGGCGGAGGCGCTGCGGCTGCTGGCGGACACTCTGGCGCCCGGCGGCGGCGGCGGGGCGGACGCGCTGCCGGCGGCGGCGCCAACGACGCGCGGCCGGATGGCGGCGGCGCTGCGGGCGGCGGGGCTTGGGGAGCACACGCTGGTGGCACGGCTGGAGGCGTGAGGGCGGCCGCAGGGTTGTTGTTGGGCGCCTCCGGGGACTGGCGGCTGGTGGCTGGGACGCCACGGGAGCGGCCGGCGGCCGGCTGCAGCAGGCGGCCGCCGCCTGGCGGCCAGTGCACCCGGCGGCCAGTGGCGCTGCAGCCGAGGGCGGCGGCAGGTGGTGGCGTGTGAGCATGTAAGCGGCGCGCCTGTCTTCAGCGGAGGCTGGCTTGGTGGCGAACGACCTCAAGAGCACATGTCGGATTCACATGTTGCCGATGTTGGGGCCGGCCCAAGCACGCTCCCGGCCACTTTCTACCTCTGCCGGCCAGCGGCTGGCGGACGGCACGAGAACATGGCAGCGGCTGCTGGGCTGAGGACGGCTAAGGATCTACATCCCCAGCGTCAGGTGGTTGCAGGTGGTGGCGTGTGGGGGCCTCGGAGGTGCCGATGTGTGCGCGGAGGCCTGGGCCGTGTGGCAGCCCATGGCGGCGCGGGCGGGAAGGTGGCACCCACTTGATGGTTGATTGGAATGAAGCGAAGCCAGCAGACTGTCGAGTTACAATCTGAACCTGCGTAACCAAGGTTTGGCAGGCCTCGCGACTGGCGCCGCTGGCGTGGTACCCATTCTCGTGCGCTCTTGCCATCCATTAAGCCGGCCTGCCTTGCTCCATCGCGTTGCCAGCATCTGCCGCGAGTACCGGCACACTTCACGCACGGCAGGGCCGGCCCTGACACGCGGCTCGCCACCCAGCCCATGCCAACATTCAGCAGCCACGGCCAGCGCCAGCGGCTGCATGCGGCTTTGGCCCCCTTGGGCGCCGCTCAGCCGCTCATCCGACGAGGCACCCCTCCTCGCTCATCCTTTCCCGCCGCCTTAGTGTCCGTCGAGTGCAATTCTCTTCTTCACGCAACAATATGCAATCATACATAGGTTCTCCGTGTTCGCCGCGCTGCCTGCAGCTGGAGAGCCCCAGCGGTCGACCGTTCCGTTCCACACTGCACACCGCCCCACACACGGGCGCGAATGGCACAGCGTCTATCGCGGCGCACGTGCCCTGCCTGCGATTGCCTCTATCTGTGCACGCAGCTGCGTCATGCGCCTATCGCTTGTGCAATGTGTCCCACATCCACACGCTCATCCGCACATCCATACGCTAATGATGCGCTCGAACTCCTGCGGAATCCGTCGATTGCCGCCCTCACGCCGCCCCGCCCCTTGCCGGCGAAATCAACACGAGCAAGGGCGCACTCGTGCCCACTGCCGCCCACTGCCCCCATGCAACGGCGCCGCCGCGCCAAGCAGCCTGCACGGCGCCAGCGGCTCCAATGCTGCCTCGCCCCGCTCCGCATGCCGCAGCCAAACCCTGCCTGCTCCCACAGCCGATGTGCACCTGGCCTTCTCCCGCCCCTCCGCGCCCCTCCCACGCTCGTCCCAACCACAGCACAACTGAGATTCCATTGCCGCGCCACGCCCCTCTCGTTGTACGCCTCTGCACTCTCCCCTCGCACATCCCTCCCTCCCTGCCGCTTGTGGTGCTCACACCCTCCCAAAGATGATGGGCTTGGTGGTGGCCACCGTGGTGATGACCTCGTCGTTCAGCTCCTGGGGCGGGGGAGGGGCGGTGCGAGGATGGGGGCATGGGATACGCATTGCGGGGCTGGCCACTCGGACGGCCGCGCCGCAGGTGCGTCTCGCCGTCCGCGGCCTGGACTCGCGCCCCTGCAACCGCGCCTCTGCTCGTCTGCTGCCTCCCTGCCAGCCGAGCCTCCTCCCCCGCCTCCCTGCCTGCCTTCTCCGCCCGCGCCTTGCCCCCGCACACATGCGGCTGCCCCGCCACGGGGCCCCACCTGCGGCACGCCCATCTCCGTCAGCGTGGCTGCTAGGTGCGCCGCGACCATGTCAAAGTGCTCCTCGCGGAGGCCCTTGTCGCGGATGAGGCGGCTGCGGGGGCGGGCAGCGGGGCAGCGAGGAAAGAGGACGGAGCTTGGCACGTGGCATGAAAGGGGTCCGTGGGCTGTGGGGCTTCAGCTCAGTCGGCCTGACAGCAGCCCATCCCAATTAGCCGCCTGCCGCGCTGCCCAGACAGCCCGCCTCTGCCCCGCCCTCCGCATAAGCCACTCACGCGTGTGCCGCCGCCAGGTCGCGTCCCGAGTAGTTGGGCACACCGCCGAACGCGTACTTCATGAACGCAATCTGCGCGGCGGCAGGGGCGCAGGGGTTGGGGTTGGGGGATGGGGGATAAGGTGAGGTGGCGAATCGTGTGACAGTTCGCCGCAGGGTTTCGGTCACAGCCGGCGACAGGCAGCCAGACAGGCGAGATGAGGGTTTCTGCACGGCGCCCAGGGAGCTGGCAGCCAGCCCGGCGACACCGTGGCCTGCGCGCCGGAGGCCATCCCGCACCCCGGCCGGCGATTTGCGCAGGGCGTGGCGGCCTCACGCAAAGATGCCCTGGCAGTGCTCTAGCCGTGGCGGCGGCCTTGCCTGCTTGCGCTCTTGGGCCGCCATGTTCATGCCCTCAAAGAAACCTTTCAGCTCTTCGTCCTTAAGCATCCGCTCGTAGAAGATGGCCACAGCGGCCGTCACGGCGGCTGGTAAGGCGAGGGTCCAGGCGGGTTCGTGCATTCGGGTGTCAGGAGTACGTCAGACTGATGGCGTGGCAAATGCAAGTGATAGGCACAGCAACGCCGGCAAATGACGCAGCGCACAAAGGCTTGCGAGCTGCGCGGGCTGGGGCGCTACAGGGGCCGCATTGTTACGCCATGCGTCCATTTAACGGCATTACTGAGCCAATTCGCCTCACCCTCGCCACCGAGTCGCTCGTAGAGCGAGGGCGCTGGCGCAGGCCCGGCTCCCTCGCCGGCGGCGGCGGGCTCGGTAGGTGCGGCCTTCGAACCGGCATTCGCGGTGTCGAAGTTCAGCTGTGCGTCGTGTGCAGCTGGCTGGGGACGCTCGGCCTGTGACGCGCCGCAACCCATGATAGCGAAATACAAGTGCACGGATTAACTCTGGTTGCGTATGTCACGCGGTGAGAGCTGAGGCAGGAGGCAGGAGGCAGGCGGGCGTGTTGTTGGCTTGATGACTTGTGAGCTCGAGTGTTGCGTCGCACTGCGGAAACTTATGTGGTATCCAATCGTGAGCGCCCCTTCAGCACTGTCGAACCTTATAGGGTTCACACGATATGCCCGTGACCCCACCCAGTCGTACCCGCAAGCGGGTCGTCGCATGCCAACACATGAACACGCTCGAAAGCTCTATTTCTTGCGGTATGGAGGGACGCAACCTCACCTGTACTGCCTTGCGTTGAGGATTCCGTTTTCGGCTTTCGCCGAGGCTTTCGGGCGAGTTTGATGTGTATTGATAACTTGGCTCTTCTTATATTCTTATATGGTCACCGGAAAACGTGACTTGGCTTCCACGTGGCAAACATTCAGCTCGCAAGCAATTGCTGGCATGTGGGCAACGGGGGCGGAGGGCCCCCGCACGCTGTGGGCTGCCTCCGTGGCGCGTGGCGCAATCATCTGCTACAGAAGGCCCACACGTTGGCCGCACATAGGGCTGGCGCCTGTCCGGCGCCCCCGCCCTCGCATCCTCCCCCGTACTCGTCACAGCACCTGTCACGCCCGCCATCACGGCCAGGAGGCCCTCCTGATTACGGCCGCCTGCCGCGACACGACCCTCCTTGTACCTTCCAAGCAAACACCCACACCCACCGAAACTCAAGCCCCACACATCCATGCGGCACGCCCGCCGGCGCCACACCACGCCGTGCGCCTAGCGAGCTCTCTGCCGCAGCACCCTGCCTGAATAGTCAGGCCGGACGGCCGCAACCTGGCTAGGCCCGCGCAGCCGCCTGTGCGTTTGTTGCTGTTATTGCTGCTGTTCACGGCTTGGGCTCAAACTTGATCGAGACGCTGTTGACGCAGTGGCGCTGGTTGGTGGGCGTGGGGAAGCCCTGCGTGCGGGCGCGGTGCGAAAGGGTGCGACGGCAGCGGGCAACAGGCTGGGGGGTCAGAGGACACCGGCAGCGCGCAGTCGTGTGCAGAGGGGCATGGCGTGGGCCGCGGAGCCCCTCCCTTCCACGCGCAGGGACACGGCGGGGCAGCGCGAGGCACCTGCCGCTGCGCCGGCACTGGCCTCAAGAGCGCCCCGAGGGCAGGTGCCGTACCAGCGGGCAAGCAGAGCCCCTCGAGCGCTCTCTGATGCGGCACTGCGCATCCTGGCAGGCCCCGTCCGGGTCCCGCTTGCTCGCGCAGTCTGCACCGGTCCTAACGCACCGTGCGTCACAAGCCCCGCCCCTCCCTCCGGCACCACTTGTCTGCAGCTCCCCCCTTCGGCCCCCCTCCTCTAACCCCCCCTATGCTCCCCCCCGCCCCTCCCTCGGCGCCTCACCTCGCCCTCGAACACGTGCCCAAGGTGCCCCCCGCAGTTGGCGCACGTAATCTCCACACGCCTGGGGGCGGTGGGCGCGCACGTGGAGGGGGGGCGCCTCGCGTCACGCCGGGCTTGCGAGGGTCTCAGTGAGGGTGGCGCTTCCGGCAGGCTGAAACCTGCCACTATGGAGCCAGCCGTCACGGAGCGCCACCACCCCACCTCATGCCGTACGTGTTGTCCACGTGGCGCTCCACGGAGCCCGGGATCTCGTCGTAAAAGGCGGGCCACCCGCAGCCGCTGTTGAACTTGGTCTCGGACCTGGGGGAGCGGGGGTGGAGGCGGTTGAGAGGGGCGACAAGGGGAGGGAGGGGGAGCGAACAAGGTTGAGATGCGTGGTCGGGGCAGGGAGGAAGGGCGCGGCCGACCACGAGGGGGGGGAAAGAGGCGGAGAGAAAGCTCAGCTTGAGGCGCTGGACCGGCTGGTGAGCGGGCGTGGCCCCTCCCTTTCGCGTCCCCTTCGCCTTCCCCCCTTCCTCCCCCACGCCCCTGGTCTCACTTGTACAGGGGGGTGCCGCAGCCGGAGCACTTGTACACGCCGTCCTGCGGGAGGATGGCGAGGGGCGGCGGGCACGACGGCAGGACGGCGGGTCGGCGGGCTGCGGCGGGGTGGGCGCCTGTCAGCGCCAGGCGCGGGGGGGCCTTCTCCCCTCCGGTCCGCACCCTGCCCTGCCGCAGAGGCCCTCTGCCCCATCGCCCCTGCCCCTGCCCCACAGTGCATCTCGCCGTGCGCCCCCGTCCCGATGCCCCACAGCCCCACCTTGCCTCACCCTGCGGCCCTACCTCCTCTCCAACTGGCCACCTCGTCACCGCCCCCATTCCGACCCCACCCCATATACCCCATCGCCCCTGCCCTCTTGTGGTTGCCCCCTCCTTCGTGTACCAGCTCGCGCAGCCGCCTCGTGCTCCATCCGCCCCGTCCCCCTCCTCGCACAACCCAAATCGCGCTTTCCTCCCACCCCGCTGCTCCCCCTTCCCCCTTTCCCCTTTCCCCTTTCCCCTGCCTTCTTCCCCGCCCCAACTGCCCACCTCGTAGAACTTGTTGTAGATGCCGGTGCCGGCCCGCTCGGTGCCCTTCTGGCGCAGGATGTTGTACTGGGAAGGGGATAGGGGAGAAGTACGGACAAGGTGGATGAGGAGCGTGAGCGCAGCGTCGGGCAGGGGGCGAAGGGGCGCTAGGGGTGGGTGCGACGTGGTGCGTGGCGTGCGGGGGGGGGGCGGGTGAGGGCGCCAGCGGCAGTCGGTGAGGCAGGCGGGCCGGTAGGCAGCTGGCGGCAGCGGCGGGGTGTGGAGTGGGGCCCCAGCAAGGCCATTCGGTGGTGGCGTTCGCTACCACAAGCATAGTGCCACGAGGGCCGCCACTGCAGGGGCAGGGGTGCAGGTGCGCGGGCCGGGGAGCCCGGCAACGTCAGAACCACACGCTGTGCGAGGGGGACAGCCCACACCTCCTCTGCCGAGAGAATGGTCTTCCAGACTTCCTCGGGGGTGTCCTTGTTCAGGGGCACGTCCGTCTTCTTCGTCGCCATGGGCGCCGTGGTGCGCGGGCGAGCGGACGCGAAGGACTTCCGCGAGATGGCAAGCCTCGGGTTGCCAGACAGGGCACGCAGCGACAGCATCGTTTAGCGTGAGTGATTGGAATGTGTGCGAGAGCTCAACGGGTGCTGTAGAACTGAAGGTGGCGAGGTGGGGCGCAACCTTGTTTGGCCCAAAGGCTTGCATGGGGCAAACCAACACGTAGGGCTATCATTGCACAATTGTGTACCAGCGTCGTCGCTGTGTTGCATACCACTCCGCACAAAGCAGACCGCTCCAGGTCGCGGCTTGCAACAAAACGCCATCATCAACGCTCTCTTGCACAAGGTTGCTACGAGTAGCGAACCCGGCACCATGAAGCTCGACGTGGTGTCGCGATCAGGACGACTGATCACGACGCTGGACGTAAACGCAGACGTGAGTCGCGGCCAGGGGATCTGGCGCGCGCGCATGCTCGGACCGGCCGTCTGTCGCTCGCCGCGCCTCACCCGCCTCGCTGCCGCCGCAGTCGAGCGTCGCGGAGCTCAAGAAGAAGTTTGCTGGCATCTGCAAGAAGCACCCCTGCCGGCAGCGGTTCACGCTGCCGCTGCAGCCGGGCCAGACGCGCGGCACCGTCCTGGACGACAGCAAGCGCATCAGCGACTACGGCCTGCCCGATGGAGCCAAGCTTGAGTTCAAGGACCTGGGGCCGCAGGTGTGGCAGCTCCGGCGGCGCAGCTCGGGGCAGCTTTGCGCGGCCTCCTGGAGGCTGCCGCGGCGGGCGTGCGGCCCACCCCACAGGGGTGGCTGCGCGCGCCGGCGTCGCGCCGCACGGCCCCCCGCCTCCCTCCACTCCCCCGCACGGCCGCGAGCATCTGGCTCCGTGTCGTTCCTGGGTCGGCGCTTGCACGACTAGCTGGTGCAGCCCGGCCCCCTGCTCCAACCCATGCTCCCCTTCCCTGCCCCCAGATCGGCTACTCCACGGTGTTCTTCTGGGAGTACTTCGGCCCGCTGGTAGTGTACCCGCTCTTCTTCTTCCTGCCGCAGTACATGTACCCCCACCTCAAGTGAGCAGCAGCAGAGGGGCCCAGGAGGGGGGCCCTGCGCCCGCGGGGGCCCTGCGCCCGGGGAGCTGCTTGTTCTGGGCGCCCCAGCGGCGCCAACTGTCGTGGCTGCAACCCGGCGCGCAAGGGGGCTGCGTGCTGCGCTGTGCTGCGCGGGGGCGGCGGGGGCATCGGGGCATGGCCAGCGGCGCGGACAGCGGCGGCAGACAGCAGGGAAGGGTGTCAGCTGGGATGAGGGCGGCGGCAAAGTGGCGGTTCCGGCCGAGGGCGGCGTCGGGCTCGGGCGGGAGGCGGCGCCATAGCGGGCCGCAGGCAGGAGGCAGCCGCCGCAGGGCGTCCGTCGTCCGTGTCAGCACAGCCCCGCCTAGGGGGGCCTCGCGGGCACCTGCGGCGGCGGCTGGAGCGGGTGTGACGAGAGGCAGCGGGCCAACCGCTCGGGCCGGCGGTGGCGGCGGCGCTGCGCCTGGCTCGTGCGGGGGCGTGGGGCGCAGCCGTGGGGAGGTGGCGGCGGGGCATGTGTGTTGCCGCGGTGCGCCAGCTGCACCCGCACCCACTCGCCCGCACCCAGCCCCGTCCGCCGCCCCAGCCGGCAGCCCCCTGCCCTCCCGGCGCCCGCTTCCTCCTGCCCCCAGCCCCTTCCTCTGCCACGCCCCACTGATCCCAGGGAGGTGGCGCAGGAGCCCTTTTACTGCCCATGCGCACGCAGTGGTACTCTATTTCAACCCTGAAGTTTGAACACACTCGCGCTCGCCTGGCCCTCCGCTCCCCTGCCCCGCTGCCCCAGGCCCTCCGGCTCGCACGCGCTGGTCCAGAAGCTGGCGGTGGCTTACTGGGTCTTCCACTACACCAAGCGCATTGTGGAGACGTACACGGTGCACAGGTGGGCGGGGGTGGGACGACGGGCGTTGGGGAGGGGCTAGCTTGGAGCAGGTGAGCGGGAGGGGCGGCGGCAAAGGGCCTGCGGCGGCTCCGCCCCAATATGCCCGCCCCCTGGCTCCTTTTCGGCCCCCGTGCCCCGCTGCCCACGCCCGCTGCCCCTCCCTGGGCTTCTCCGCTATCCCAGCTCGGCCGTGCTGCCGAGCTGCCGGCTCGCCGATAATCCAGCGTCCGGCTTCCCTCGGTACATTGATAAACTTTTCTTCCCCACCTCGCCCCTCCCCCCTCCCGCTCCTCCTGCCTCTTCCCATTCACCCCCTCCACAGGTTCGGCCACGCCACCATGCCCATCTTCAACCTGTTCAAGAACTGCGCCTACTACTGGGGCTACGCAGCCTACGTCAGCTACTTTGTCAACCACCCCCGCTACACGGCGCCCAACCAGCAGCTCAGCGTCGCCTGCCTGGGCCTGGCGCTGCTGATGCAGCTGGGCAACCTCAGGTGCGGTCCAGAGGGGTGGGGCAAGAGGCGCGGGGGAGCAGGGGCGGGAGCGGAGCGGAGGAACAGGGCAGCCGGAAGCGGGAGGGGCGCTGAGCGGGCCGGGAAAGATGGGGAGCCGGGGACGGAGGGGCACGGCGCTTAAGCGGACCGGCAGTCCGGAGGAGGCTGTCGCTGCATCGTGGGCTGGGCCCTGCGGCGCACAGAGGCCAGTAGCCCTCGCACCGTACCACCCAACCCACACGACATGAGTGGAAAGGTGGTTGTGAAACCCTCCTCCGTCCCCCCGCCAGGTCGCACATCATCCTGGCCAACCTGCGCGCCCCCGGCGAGAAGGACTACAAGATCCCGCGCGGCCTGCTGTTTAACTTTGTCACCTGCGCCAACTACACGTTTGAGATCTGGGGCTGGCTTCTCTTCTCCGTGGCCGTGCAGTCGGTGGCCGCCTACCTGTTCGCCATCACGGGCGCGGCGCAGATGGCGCAGTGGGCGATCGCCAAGCACAAGCGCCTGCTTAAGGTGAGGGGCGACGGGGGGAAAGGGCTGAGCGAGGCGGGTGGAGGGAGGGAGGGAGGGAGCGTGTACTGGGGATGGGACGTTCAGGTTGCATAGGCGCTATGCGGGGGGCACGGGGGGCTCTGGCTGGTCTTACTAGTGCGCTGACTCGCCGGCCCGTCCTGCCGCCCGGTTGCAGACCTTCGACGGCAAGGAGGGGCGGCCAAAGTACCCTCGGCGCTGGATTGTGTTCCCGCCGCTGCTCTAAGCGGCCGCTGACTTCGTCGCGCCTGTGCACAGACGGGAGCGAGTTGGACGTTGGGCGTTTGCTGCTTAATTGTTGGGGTGCGTTGTTGGGCCTCGTTGGGCAGCGGGTGGCTGCTGTGCGTGGGCCCGCGTTGGCCTGCCATCAGGGTTGTGGTTGCAGGATAGCTCGGTGGTGGGGTTGGGGGTGGGGGCGGTGGGGTCTGGCTGGGCCTGCTGCACGTGAGGGTTTGCTGGGAGGGTGCAGGGGCGTTGCCCGACGAGCGCACACGAAGCACGTCTGCAACGATTTTGATTATGCAAAGAACCCAAACATAGCACGTGCGCGCATCCTTGCGACCGAGACAACTGCTCTCGGCGAAGCTGCCCGTCGATGGTGCCAGCACAGCCCTAGCTGCAAGCGAGCACAATGTCGGCATCGTTCATGGCGGTGATGCCGGCACTGTTTGGCTCGGAGGAGCGTAGCGACGTGCGACTTGTGTTCACAGCCCCATGCGCGACCGACCCCAGCTGCGACCTCGGCGAGTCGCTGCCCGCACACAGCCTGCTGCTATGCTCTGCCTCCGCCCGACTGGCTGCGCAGCTGGACCGCTGGACCAAGTCGCAGCTGCGCGACGGCGACTGCCCGCCCCAACCCGAGCTCCGCGTGCCGCTGGACTCCGGGGCCGACCTGCCCCTTGCGAAGGCCGCCATCCGCTTCATCTACACAGGACGTCTGGAGGTGTCAAGCGCTGCGCAGCTGCTGGGGGTGAGGCGGCTGGCCGCTTACCTGCAGGTGGAGGGCTGCGTGGAGGCGTGCGACGCCGCGCTGCTGGCGCTGCCCGGAGCGGGGCCAAGCGCGGCCCCTGCCTCCACACCGTCCCCCGCGCCCTCGCTGGCGGCTGTGGCCGAGCTGTACGAGGCGCGGCAGCTGCTGCCGTCCCGCGACGACGACCCGCACGCCGCAGCGCTGCTGGACGGCCTCCTGGCCGCCTGCCGCGAGCGCCTGGCAGACCATAGCCGCGCGGCCGCCGCGCGCCTCACCCCACAGCCAGCGCCGGGCCCCAGCTCCCCTGCTCTCGGGGAGCTGCTCGCGTGGGCCTTCCCCGACGCGCCCTCGGTGCTGTGCGACGCCGCCGCCCGCCGCCAGCTGTGCCGCCTGCCCGCCGCCGCGCTGGAGTCTCTGCTCGCCAGAGACGCCTTTGCCACCGACGACGAGGCGTCCGTGCTGCTGCTGCTGGCCGAGTGGCACGCTGCGCAGTCGGCGGCGCCGCAGGACGCCGTGCTGCGGCGGCTGTGCGGCCAGGTGCGGCTGTCGGTGCTGGACCCAGGCTTCCTGCACGCGGTGCTGCCTGCCATCCCGCTCGTGCCGCTCAGCCCCGAGGAGCACCGCTTCCTGGCCACATGGGCCGCCACCGCCTGCCCAGCGGAAGCAGGCCGCGGCCCCTCGGACCCAGGCACAGCCTCGTGCTCTGGCCGTGCCGCTGCCGGCGGCGGTGGCGGCTGCGCCAACGAGCGGCGGCGGCTGCTGGCGGACGCAGCCCGCGGCCGCTTCGACACGTGCTCGCCCTGGTACTCGGCCCCGACGCGGCCGGCGGCCCGGGCTGACGCCGGCCAGCGCCACGAGTGGCACATCGCGGAGGCCGACATTGCGGCGGAGCTGGCCGCGGCGCGGCGGCTGGTGCGCCGCCGCTGCGGCGGAGGGGCCGTGGTGGTGCGGGTGGAGGCTGACCTGGCGCCAGGGTGGGGGCCGCTGGTGGGCAACGGCCTCGAGTGGCGGCTCGCCCTGGAGCTGGAGCTGCGGCAGGAGCTGCGGCCGCAGGGGGAGAGGGAGGCGGGGTGTGGAGGGGACGAGGAGGCAGGGCGTGAGGAGTCGCAGGCAAGCGCAGCGTCGAGGGCTGACGTGCCAGCCGAGGCCGGCGGGAGCGCGCGCGGCGGGGCGCCTGCAGCGGCGGAGGGGCAGCGGCAGGTCGAGGGGTTGCTCGCGCGGCTGTGCCTGGAGTGCCGACTGCCTGCCGCGCTGCGGCTCGACGAGTGGGAGGCAGTGGAGCGGGTGGGCCGGTGCGGGGCTGGGGCTAGGGAGCGGGAGGCCAGGGGCGGAGCAGGATGCGCGGCGCGGCAGGGCGGCGGGGGCGCGGGGGCGGCCGAGGCAGGCGACGAAGAGGAGCTGGACGAGGAGGAGGAGGAGGAGGAGGAGGAGGAGGATGGGCAGGCGGAGAGCGCGCCGTTGGGCTGCCGGGTGTTGGGGCTGGGTCAGCCCGGCGCGCTGCGGCTGACGGTGCACGGCTGGCGGACGTTGGAGGGCGGCGCGGGGAGGGGCGGCGGCGGCGGCGGCGGTGCCGTCCGCGTGGACGCCGTTAGCGCCGTGGTGGGAGGGCTGCGTGGCGGCGGCGGCGCAGCCGGGCCCGGTGCGCGTGCTCTGTGGGTGCCGTACGGCAGCTGCCGCGCGGTGCCGGGGTCGGAGCTGCCGCTGCCGCTCGCACTGCAGGGGTGCGGGGTGGGGAAGGAGGGCGGCGGCGGCGGCGGCCGGGCGGCCGGGCGAGGCTGCGGGGCTGGCGTGCCTAGCGAGCTGCCGCAGGAGTGGGCGGGCTATCTGCGGGACGGGCGGCTGAGCGGCGCCGTGGTGTGGGAGTGAGGCCGCGCCGGTGAGGCGGCTGCTTGCCAGGCGGCATGGGTAGCAGGCCCCTGCTGCAACAGAAAGTGCGGAGCCATGGCCATGTAGCTGGGAGACGGGATGGGCGACCACCAGCGAGACTTGGCGCTACCAGCTCAGCCTTACATGCGGGCCCTGCCCGATGCGCGCGTCTCACACAGTCATCCGCCAGGCCCGGCCTCCACTGGGAGGCTTACGGGCAACCATCCTGCGTCCCCAGTCCTCAGCCCCTCGCGCGCAAAGCGCCATTGCCCGCTGCAGTCCTTGCCCAAGCCACACACTTGCTCTAGCCATCTTTCTGGCGTTGATCGTTCGAAAGCCAGCCGGTCGCCGCGCCTCACGGCGCCCCCGCGCTACTGGCTGCCACCGCCCCCCGCGGCGGCCGTGGCCCGGCCGCAGGCTGCCTGCAGGCCGTGCATGGCGTCGGCCAGAGTGCGCAGGCGGCTGCCGGCGTTGGCCAGGTCGCCCAGCAGCAGGCGCACGTGGGCCTGCGGGCGGCGCGGAGGGAGGCAGGGCGGCAGGGAGAGGGGAGATGCGGCTGCGGTAAGGCGCCGAGCAAGGGCAGTGGGCAGGCCCAGTCGGGGCTTGGTTGGCGGGATGAGGGCGGCTGTGCGGACCTTCCGCAGAGCAGGGTCCCGCCGGCAGCTGCCCCCAGCCCGGTGAGGCCCAGCCCCGCACCCAGGCCCTTACGTTGAGGTGCTCCAGCTCCGGCGGCCGTGACAGCAGCGCGGGCGCCAGCGGCAGGCTGGAGCCGGGCGGCGCCCGCACTGCCACCGCCAGTGACTCGAGGGCCCGGTCCAGGCCGCCCACGGCCGCGCCCAGGGCGGACAGCGCGGCCTGGTTCTCCGACAGCAAAGGCGCCAGGTGCCCACCGCCGCCGCCTGCAGCGGCGCTGACGGCACCGGCAGCGGCGCCACAGCCCTAGCGTGGGCAAACCAAGGTGTCGCTCGAGGTGGAGTGGTTGCAGTTGCGGCAGGGCAGGGTACGACGCGAGCATGGATGCGATGTTGGCGGCAGGGGCACCGGTTGCCCGGCCGAGCCCATCCGGGACACTGCCGCCGAGCTGTTAGGGCCCGCCCGCGTGCACTACCGCACACCGTACCTCGGGATGTGGCAGGGGCGTCGCCAGCGCGGCCGCCAGCATCTGCGGCGGAGGAGTGCGTAGGGGTGTCGCAACATTAGGTATATTGCAAGGCGCGCGAGTTGCCTGATAGCAGCCGCATTGTTTTCCCGCTGGCGCCCGTTAAGGCTTTGCCACCTCGCCCGCGGCCCCTCATACAGCCCCGCACCTCCCCAGCCCAACCGCGTCCTGACCTGCAACGACTCGAGTCCCGCGCGCACTGCCGGCGCTCGCACCCCGCTCGGCACGGCGCCCGCCTGCAGCGCGGCGGCACCGTCCTCTGCCGCCGCGCCGGCCGCTGCCGCCCGGTCAGTCTGGTCCACTCGGCGTGCCACGTACAGTTTGAGCATCGCCTGCAGCTGCGCCGGGCCGAGGCCCTGCGGCCCCGCGTCGGATGGGAGCAGCCGCCGCACTGCGCCCGCGTGCTGCTGCGGCACGGTGCGACACAGCGTCACGGCGGCTGCCAGCGCCGCATGCAGCACGGCGGGACAGGTCGAGTGCAGCAGCGCGTGGTAGAGGGGCTGCGAGGGGAGAGGGGAGCGGCAGGGGATGGGGGGCTCGACTGGTAAGTCACTGGTACGCCCCAGCGCCGTGCTACCTCCTTACCCCTGCCTCCGTCCACCAGCCCAACGCCCACATTTGAACACTGGCCCGCCCCCTGTCCTGTCAGGCGGCTGGTCTTCATCGGCCAAGGCTCTGCAGCCAGGACCCCGCATGCCGCTCCCACCTCGGGCGGCGGTGTGGTGCAGTAGGCCGCAACAGCCGCCACGTCCGCCGCCACCGTGGGCCCAGCGGCCTCCGCCAGCACCGCCAGGGCCGGTGCCGCCCCCGACACCGCCGCCGGCGACAAGCAGTCGGCGGTGCGCGCCAGCAACCGGGTGGCTGCGTGCGCCGCCGCCAGCTGGGCCGCCGCGAGTTGAGCCCCAGCCGGTGGCTGGTTCTGCCCGGGTGACGGCGGCGCTGGGACGAGCCCCAAAAGCTGGAGGCAACAGAAAGCATTGGTGCGGGGTGGCCAGGCAGTGAGGCAGTAGGAGGTCACGGCCCGGCCCGCCAAACGAATACCGGTACACAGCCCAGCCGCAGTGCACCCCTCGTTGCAGGAGGCACGACCCAGCCAGGCCCCTGCTCGGCCTGCAGCCGGCTCGCCTCCTCACCGGCCCCTGCAGCTGCTCTAGCGCGAGGGTGCCCGCCTCCTCTAGCAGCGGCCGGCACGCGCCTGGCAGGGCCGGAGCGGGCGGGCGGGTCTCAGTGTCACCAGTCCGTGACGGCAATCGCCACGCGGGCACACAAAGCGCCTGGGCCTGCAGCCATACTCCGCGTGCGAGCGCAGCCGGGCCACTGAGCGCGCAACGCGCTGCCAGCGGGACCCCCTCCGGTGGTTGTGGCCTCACCCTGGCCCGCGCCCAGGTGCCGGGCGTGCAGCGCCGTGACCTCCACGCAGCCCAGCAGCTGCGCGAGCCAGTGCAGCGACAGCGACCACCCGGCCGCGCCGCCCTCGCCGCTCGGGCCGCCCTTGCACTGCCCACACTCGGTGGCAACGGAGGCCGCCTGTGGGGCGGGTGGGCAGGGTGCGCAGGGGAGCGCAGGTGGCCCGTGTCGCCCATGCCAGCGCGGGTTGCCACAAGAGCTTTGCGCGGCCTTTGCCGCTGCCCTGGCGCGACGCCCAGGCCCCACCTGCCGCACGGCTCCCAGCAACTGCCGTCCCCGCGCCGCCAGCTCCTGCTCGCACACGCCCGCAGCCCCGGCGCCGTACGGCCCGCTGGCGCCAGACCCAGCCGCTGCTGCGACGGCGCCCCACAGCGCCCTCGCCGCGGCCGCGCCGCACACGTCCTGCGGCGCCGCTGTGGCGCCGCTGGCATCGACGGCGGCAAGGGCGGCCGCGGCGGGCGAGCCCTGTTGCATGAGGAGCAGCTGCTGCTGCTGGAGCGTCTCGAGCACGTCACGCCAGGCGAACTGCGCCGGCTGCGGCGCAGCCTGCAGGGCAGCAGTCGGGGCCGGGCGCGGCGGCATCCTTCAGCGGGCAGGATTAGACCCATAGCGGCGCCTTTGCAGCTGATGCCACCTGCCTCCCCTCTATTGGAGGTCGTCAACCCACCACGAGGACGCAGCCCAGCAGCCGCTCGAGCCGCAGCGCGGCGGCCAAGGGTGGCGCACCCTCGGCGCCGCCGGCCGAGAGCGCGGCCGCCGCCTCGGCGGCCGCCGCCAGCGCCGCCAGCCGCGCCACCGCCGTGACCAGCTGCGCGCCCAGCGCCGGCTCGGAGTGCGCCGCCAGGGCGGCCAGGCAGTCGCAGGCGCACGAGGACAGCAGCGGGTGGCCGCAGGTGCCTGCGAAGGCAATCCCAGCAGCAGAGCAGCGCGTCACCGTAGGCCCGGCAGTCGCGCGCAGGTTGGCGATGCAGCGATGGTGCCATAGCGGCTGTTGCTACTGCTTAATTGTGCTGCGGCAGCACCGACGCGGCTGGCGCCGCTCACCCCAGCTGCACACGGCACCGCACGCAGCCGCGAATGTCTCCGCGTCCTGCCCCCCGCCGCAGCTAGCGGCAGCGCCCGCGTGCTCGCCCGCCGCTGCCAGCAGCGCCAGGGCCCCGGCCGCAAGCTGCTGCGGTAGGTCCAGGCAGGCTGGCGGCGGCTGCCCCCCGCCTTCAGGCGCGCCACCGCCGTTGCCGCAGTGCTGCAGCGCCTGCAAGGAGACAACCGCCGAGGGGCCTTTGATCGCCGGCGGAGACAAGACCCACATGGGCAGCCCAGCCACTTGTCGCCCAACATGACGCCGCTTTGAGCCCTTGCGGGTTCTCCCCCCCCGGGTTTCCCCCAATGCCCCAGCCCACAGGCCAACCCTCGCGCCCACTCGCCATGCTACACAGGTCCACCGACACGGTCCGCGCCACCCAGGGCAGCAGCCGCGCGCCAATGGCTGCGCGCGCGTCTGGGCTCACGTGTGCCGAGCGCTGCAGCAGCGCCAGACCCAGCAGCGCGGGGCCGGCGGCGGGCGGAGGCGCGGGGCAGCCGGGCGGCACCGCGGACCCGGGCCCTGGCCCCGCAGCGGATGACTGCGCCAGGCGCTCCAGGCCAGCTAATCGGGCCTGCGAGGGCGCCGTGCAGGGGACGCGTTACGAGCATGGTGCGTGGGCAGGCGCTGGGTGGCAAGTACGCTCGCGTACGCATAGGCTACGGTGTAGCCAGCCCACATGATTGTAGCCCTCGGCCCTCCCGACCCACATGCCCGCCTCGGTCACCCCAGCGCCACGCCACCCCTGCACCCAGCCGCGGCTCCTTGGCGGCCCGGCCCCACCTCAAGCAGCTGTGGGCTCGCCGGCGGCGGCACCGGGGGCTCCTGCATCAGCCCCTGCTCCTCCGGCGGCGGCCCCGGCGAGGCCGGCACCTCGCCTGTGTCCAGCACCACCGCCAGCACCGAGGCCAGCCGCAGGGCCACCGCGGCGTCCAGGTCAGCCGCCGCCTGGGAACGCAGCTCGCGCAGGCCGCCAGCCGCCGCCGCCTCGGGCGGGCCGCCGCCAGCGGGCCCGGCCGCGGCGGTGCCGTCGGTGGCCGCCGCTGCGGCCGTGGCTGCGGCTATGCAGCCGTACACGTCGGCCGTTGTGGCGGCCAGCTGCTGCCAGCAGCCGGCTGCGGCCGCGGGGTACGTCTGCACGGCGCGGATTAAGTGCTGCAGCCAGAAACGGGCGACCTGGGGGCCGGCGGCCACGGGCGCGAGGTCGCCAAGGCGTGACGGCACACGCAGCTGGCACGGCCCTGTAGCAGCAGCAGGAGCGTAGAGCCGTGTGCGATAGGGCTTGACTGTTCCAGCAACGCACCTTGAGACGCGTGGCGTAGTCGGCGGGGCTGGCCGCAGTCAACAACATGCGCACTTCTGCGCCCAAGTAGCCCAGCAGGCTGCGCAGCACGGACTGCGCAGCGGGGCCTGGGGCGCGGGGCGGGTCACACGTGGCAGGTGCGGTGCGCGCCTGCACACAACCGCAGTCGAGCTGCACATCTTCATTGCGCCGGGCAGGCGCTGCCGCGGCGCTGTGCCTCCCCCAGAGCAGGCCGCATCCTGCCGGACCTAGAGCCTCTCACCCGGCACGAGGCGGCGCAGCACCGGTAGCGGCAACCCAGTCATAACCCTGCTCAGGGCCGTCCACGCGATGTTGAGACCCCCGAAGGAGCGCATCTCGCGCGGCACGGAGGTGTCGTTGATGCGGTCCGCGCTCGCCGTGCCTACGGGGCGGCAGGTTGGGCACGAGGACCGGGCGGCAGCTTCGCCTCACAGTTGCGTGCCGACCCACATCGACCCACATGAAGCGGCGGCGGCCGCGCCGCTCCACACCGCCGGCGGCCGCAAGCTTCCCGGCGCTGAGACCGCTGCCCATACGAGCGAGCGCACTGGAAGCAGACGTGGGAATGCTGCCATGTGGGCTGTCGAGATACCAATTCCGCGGGCTGTGAGAGGGGCCCGATAGCTACTCCATAGGTTTCCAATGCGGCGTGCCTCACCCAGGTTGCGGAGACCGCTGAAGAGCGCGGTGTAGACCGCGGCGGACGCGCGCAGTAGCTCGCCGCCGGCCCCTGCGTCGCCGGCCGCCATCCGTTCCTCCGCCGCTGCGCCCAAACACGGCATGGCAAGGAAATGCGTGCATGTAGGTCCTGCTAGACTGCGCGGTGCGCCCCTTGAATCCGCCTGCCTGTCAAACTCTGGGTATTCGCTATGCTCCCTGCTGTCGATGCGGGACAGCCGAACAGCCCTACCCTTCCACGCCGCTTCCGTGGCTTCCAGCGCAACCGGCGCCAGGTCCTTGACGTAGGTACGCGCCGTGTTGCCAACCGCCAAATAGCGCCCGCTTGGGGGCGGCCCGAGCGCATCGAGCCACCTGGCGTGCGCAATGGCAGGGGAAGGGAAGGCAACGCGGGGTGTGGCGGTGCGCTGCTCCTTCAGAAGTGATGGGCCGCTGCTACAAGACTGGCGTCAGTCCACTGCGCCCAAGGCTCACTCTCGTGCGAAGAAGGCCTGCCCTGCAAGGTCCAGCGCTGCCACCACGAAGTCCTGTGGCATAGGGACGCATGAACGCAATGTGGGGCTCGAGTCCTTGTAATCACATAGAGGACGGGGCCAACATTTTGAGCTGCCCCATGGTTCACTTGAGGGGGCCCGGTAGACACACCTTCAGGCTTGCGCAGGTGGCTGCCGTGGCAGTGGCTACTGCCGATGCGCTGCCGTTTGCCATCCAGGCGATTATAGCAGCGGCTATCCGAATTGAGTCCTGCGCGACAGCGGAAGCCCCGTGCGTGCGGGGAGCAAAGGGTTCGGCGCCTCGACCGGCAGCCCGCTCCAGGCCAGTTCCTTGCCTGCATTGCAGCTGCGTTTCCGCCAGCATAGCCGTCGACGATGCGCCCCGCGCAAACGTTTTGCAGAACGTCCGCAAGCAGTGCCATCAACGCTGCGGAGCTGCACGGGTTCAACGCCCCAGCCGAGCTGCTCAGGCGCTCCTCCACAAGCTCTGGAAGCGCTGGGTGCAACAGTCGAGACTCGCAGCCAAGCTCCAGCAGGAGCTGGCCAGAGCTGAGGCCCATCGCTAATTGCATCGCCTGTGCGTTGCTAGTGAATCCATCAATGAGTTTGTATGAGGTCGTGTGTGTGCAAGACGCTGGGGTTGTCGACGGAAGGGTTTGGCATTTTGGATCCTATTTAAAATTCTCTGCGTAGCCTCTCAAGCTCACGGTTTCTATACGCCCACTCACAACAAATGAGGGCCGCAAGGTGTTGGCCATAGTTGGCGGTAACACGCGCCCGCGCCCGCAAATACACAATCCGGATGTCACCCGAGAAGGGGACGAAGTGTGACCCTTTGGCCAAAGGACCAACCCAGTCAATACGCTCATCGTCGCACAAAATGAGGCCCGCTAACCAATTGTCCCGTTGGCTGTAACTTACGCCCACAATCGAATGTTCGCGCAGTCGCACGCAGACGACGGCCTGCACGCCGTCGTCGAGGCGGTGCTAAGCATATCGCGACCTAGCCCCAAGTGTGGCGGCCTCGAGGCCGCGAGCGTGCCGCCCTGCCCGGGGCTGTGGGGCGTCCTGGCCGTTTGCCCAGCCGCACGCGAGGCCGTCGCGTGCCATGCGCGCACGGCGCTCAGGCTTACAAGCCGCACAGGGCGGCGGATTATGGACGCCACCCTCGTGCAGCTTCGTGTCTCTGCCGGGAAGCACGGCCGGGCCATCCCGCTCACGCCGGACGGGCTGGCTGCCGTCAGGCGCTTCCTGGCGCACGGCAGCTGCCCGGAAGAGCTGTTCCTGCTGTTCGAAGACGAGGCGAGCACGTGCTCACGCCAGACGGCTGACGTTGCGTGAGTACGGAATGCGGCTCTCGCTGCTAGGACGCTCCCCATGCGCGCTGAAGCGCTGAGCACAGGTTCCTGTATCAACGCCTGCCCGCCGCAGGCTTGAGCTGCTGCGGTGCTGCCGCGATGCTCCCGTCAGCCGGCTGCTGCTGCGCGGCGCCCTGCCCTGCGGCCAGGAGCTGGCGGCCGTGGCGGCTGACTCGCTTCCCTGCCTCATTGAGCTGTGCCTGGTCAACGCTCTGGGCCGCACCGCTGCTGCCACCGCTGCCGCGCCAGACACTGGGGCCACCCAAGGAGCCAGCGATGCGGCTGCTGGCTCTGCCGCGCAACCGCAGGACGCCGGCGTCGACGCCGCTGGCAACGGCGCAAACGCTGCCGCCGGCGGCAGCAGCGAACCACAGCTGGCGACTGCCGCCGCGGCGGCGCTGGTGGCGGCTGTCGGCGGGCAGCTGTCCCGTCTAGCACTGTGTGGCCTCGGCGGCGCAGCTGGCTGCCCGGCGCAGCTGCTGGGCGCTCTGCGGGGCTGCTCCTCACTGGACCGGCTGGAGCTGGCGGTGGCGCCTGAGGTGCCGGACGACTGGCACCGCCCCGGTAGCAACGGCGCCTTCTGGCAGGCGTGGGACATGGAGGGCGGCGGCACTGGGCAGAGCGGCGCAGTGGACTGGTTCCTGACCGATGACGAGGACGAGGAGGAAGACGACGACGACGACGAGGAGGAGGACGAGGAGGAGGAAGGAGGCAGCCAGGAGGACAGCATCGTGGTCGGAGACTGGGGTGCCGAGGTCCACCCCAAGGCCGCGGAGAGGGGCCAACAGGCGAGGGGTCCCCAGGACGCGTACCTCGGGAGTTCGGCCTCCCTCGTAGCACCTGGCGGCCGCGGCAGCGAGGACGAGGACGAGCTCGAGGATGGGCTTGGACCCGACGACGACGAGGGGCCCGAGTGCGAGGACGAGGAGGCCGTCGTAGGCATGGGCCGCCTTCGCGATGCGGTCGACGTAGGCCCCGTGCCAGGTAAGCAGAGGATTTCCTTTAGGCGCCCGCACGGCTTCGGCTGGCGCCACGGTAACGCAATTACTCCCGCACGCAGCCTAGAATCTCCTGGGGCCTAGCCCTCTGCCGCGCCCTCGCCTCCCCGCAGGCGACCTGCTTGGCGCCTGCTGTGGCCTGACGCAGCTGCGGAGCCTGGCCCTGTGCGGCTGGCGCCTGCCGCCCGCGCCGCACCAGCCCCGGCAGCCGCCCGGCGTCCGGCAGCCGTGCGAGCGGGCCGCTGCGGCGCTGGTGGCGGCGCTGTCCTGCCTGCGCGGCCTGCGCTGCCTGGAGCTGGGCCCCGAGCTGGAGCTGCCGCACGGCTGCATGGCGGTGGGTGGCCGAGTGCGTTGGGCAGGGGTGCGGGCTGTGGGCCTGGGGCTCGGCTGGAGCCCGGCCATGAGGAGCCAGTCCGCGGGGTCCAAGGCGGGAGGCACCAGTGCGCGCTCTCCGCTCTCCGCCTGTCCCTGGGCCAAGCGCACCTCGCGCGCCCCTGCCGCGCACCTGGCCGCAGGCTCTGGCCGAGGGCCTGCCCTGCCTGGAGCGCCTATCGTTGCGCGCCATCCGCAGCGCCGCGGACGGCGACGCCGCTGACGGCGGCCTCCTGGCCCCACTCAAAGCCAGTGCCGCCAGCACAAGCCGCGTGCCGCTGCCGCCCGCGCTGCGTCTGCTGCGCTTCCACGAGCCCGCCTGCCTGGAGGCTGAGGACCTGGCCGCGCTTGCGCCCCTCGACGTTGCCCCGACCCGGCCGGCCGAGCCCGGCGGCACGGCCGCCGGCCGCGAGGGGCCCCGCTTGCGGCTGCTGGCCGGGCGGCAGTCGCCGGCGGGCTGGCCGCTGCGCGTGTGCCTCACCACGGCATACCGCGAGGGCTGGGCCGCCGGCGGGCCGGGCGGGCCCGGCGGTAGCAACAGCGCCCGAGCGGGCGGCAGCCGGGATGCGGTGCTAGCGGCGGCCTGGCTGCTGCGCGATTCGCTGCCGTCGACGGCGCTTGGGGCGGAGGGAGGGCAGCAGCAGGACGCGGCGGCGGGGCTCGGGGCCGTGGCGCTGGCGAGCAGCCGGGAGGGCTACCACAGCGGACTGTGGGTGGTGGGCGACCCCTTCCGCTGGGCCTCGCCCATGCCCGGGCCGCACGGCGCCTGGCTGCGGGCGCTGCAGCTGCCTCTGGGCGACCGGTTGCAGCAGCTGACGCTGCAGGGCCTGGCCCTGGGGCGGGACGAGCTGGCGGCCGTGGCCGAAGGTCTGCCCATGCTCCAGGTTGGTGCCTAGGGAGAAGGGGAGAGGAGCAGCGCTGGCTGAGGGCTGGCGCGGCGAGGCTTGCGCCTGCTCGAGTCAGGCTCCGGCAGCTGGAACGGGAACGCCGACATCATTCGTAACACACCATGCATTCGCTCGCATAGCCGCCCACGGTTCCGCCCACGCGGCCGCAGGAGCTCCAGCTGCGCACCTGCACCTTCCCGGCGGCAGACCTGGCCTGCCTGGCAGCCGCGCGGGTGGGCGTTGCGCAGAGGGGTTTTTAAGGGGGCAGGGTGGACGTCGTGTGCACAGCGGCATGGGTGCAGGGTGTGGCCAGTCACGGCGTGCGGCCGACACGCCGCCTACTCTACGCCAGCCCCTTTTCTTAACCTTTTGCCGCCGCCCGCCCTGGCGCCCCGCTGCCGCCGCCAGCTGCTGGAGGTCCTGTTCGTCATGGCGCCGCGCCTGACCGCGTGGCTGGCGGCGCCGGGCGCGTGGGCGGCCCTCAAGGTGGGGCGCGGCTGCCTTGAAAGCCGGGATGAGGCTGTGCCGTACATGTGTGCTTTGGATGTGTGAGCAGGGCATGCGCTGAGCCTGCCTGCGGCTTGTACCTCAAGCTCACGCCCGCCCGCCGCTCGCACCCTTGGCCCTATCGCTGCACTCTCCCTCCCCGCCGCCGCCCCGACAGGAGCTGGCGCTGGCGGCTCCGGCGCTGGCGGTGCTGCGGCTGTGGCCGTACGAGGACCCTTCGGGCTGGGCTCAGGAGGAGACTGACGGCTCGCAGGTGCGCCCCGGCTGCCCGCCCCCTGCCAGGCCATCGCGCCATTGACCGTCGCCTTTGCCTAGCGGGCTTGAGCCTGCGCGCTCACCATCCCAACAACGCACACTCCTCCCCTTCCCAAGCCATCGCGCTGCCTGGCGCCTGGCGCCTGCTGCGCTGCTCACGCACCCCTGCAAGCCCATATGTGCCGCCGTGCCGTGCCGAGGCCCTGTTGCCGCTGGCTGCTGGCTGGCCCTGCAGCTCCCGCCAAGGCAGGCAGCTGTGCGGAGATGGGGCCGGCCCGCTGAGGTCCTGCTGCTGCGGTGCGTCCCTTGGCACGGCAGGTGGCGTGGGAGGAGCTGCAGGAGGCGTGCTGGGAGCCGGCCTCCGGCGCGCCCGTGCCTCGGGCCGAGGACACGGCGCGCTGCCGCATGGAGTCGCTGCCGGCGCTGGAGGCGGCGCTGGGCGTGCTGCAGGGCCAGCTGCGGGCGGCGGCGGGGGAGCGGGCGCCGGAGCTGGGGGTGGGGCCGTGGTGAAGGCAGGGGGGGCGGGACCAGGGCTGGCATTGGTGGGCACGACAGCAGCAGAGGCGTGCGGGCGCGAGGTTGCAGCGTTGGGATGGCTCTTGGTGACTTTTGTGAGGTAGGTACTGTATTCGGTATGGCGGCTATGGGGCATCCCCCGCTGGAACGGCAAATGTGGCACGTGTGGTGGGTGCGGTGATGTCCCAGCTGGAAGGAGGCAGGGCGCTCGCGTTGCGGTGGTGGTGGTGGTGGTGGTGGTGTGGCAGGTTGTGCAGTGGCAGGCGGCGCGAGCGGGCTTGGAGCATGAGGGTGGCTGGGCGCGATGAAGCTGTTGGGTTCTGGGAAGATTTGGTGGCAGCATGATGAGCACTCGTGACGGGGCCATAGCCTAGAGTCGCAGCATTGTGGTGATGTCTGCTAGGCAGCGGGCACAGCCGCAGCTTGTCGTGCGTTCATTCTAGTTGGCTTGTAGTACCGGTCCCTGGGTTGCAGCTTGCGATTGGGTTAGCGGGTAAATTGGGTGCCCTGGACGCAGGCGCAGGCAGCCGCACGTGGGTGTGACGCCAACGTCCAGTGCTTTCGGAGGCCCTGCGGTGGCGGGCCGACAAGGGAGGCGGCAGGGCTCTATCCGTGCGGCAGCTGATTGCTGCCTGGCATAGGTTCTGGCGGCTTGTGATGCTTTGTTGGAAGGCGAACGCGCCGCTGCGCAGGATCGCCAGCTTTGAAGGGACTTGCAAGCCGAGCAGCAGCGGGAGGTGCCGGCTGCCTGACAAGGTATGGGCCACGTGCGCTGTCAGGGCAGTTGCAGTGGGGCAGTCAGGGCGGCAACTGCCGGGGGCACATCCATGGCTGCGGCAAGTGCGGGGCGTTAGGGTGGGGCCTGGCCGTGGCTGCAGGCGGCGAGCAGGGCCCAGGCCTGTGAGCAGGGTCCCACGGGGTCTGGTACGGCCCACTGGTGGGTGGGCGTACGGGCGGCGCGGCTGTCCACAGGATCGTGGAGGGGCCGTGGGAGGCGCCAGAGTCTGACGGGTAGCGACTTCAGCTGTACAGGGGCTGAGCCCAGCAGCTCATGTAAGTAGTGTTGTGAGTGTTAGGTTAAGACTGGTGGCTGAGCCCGGCTCACCGCGCGCGCTCAGTGGCCAAAAGGAGGGACAGCGCGCGGGCTCAGACCGGCGGCGCCCAAATCATTACGGTTACAGTTGCTGTGCCGCCTGCCATACACCATGCCAACGCACAACACGGGCCAAACCCACCCGACGACCCAACCCGCGGCGGTGCGCCCGCCCCGCAGTCCGTCCAACCAGGAGGATCCATGCACCAGCATCCAACTCGTCCGACATGCCACGGCACCTGCTTGGGCCTGCCCTCACCGAGACGCAGGGCGCTCCACCTCTCCTGCCACCGGCTGCCCGTCCCTGTCTACCAGGAAGCAGGAACTACGTGTAGCGGACGTGAGCTATCAGTCTACGAAAGCGAACGGCGCAGAACCTTCGCTCAGGTTCACCGCAGGCGGCAGGGTCCCGGGATACGGTATGCGCATGGACCTCGCTCGTTATTTCTGCAGTGTTTTGCTACCTACTCCTGCCTGCTATCAGTGCACGACGATCCCTGAGCCATGTGGCACACATGATCCTAGCGCAAGGCCGATCCCAGCATATCTCAGCTGGTCCCTATCTAGAAGCGTACGGAGACACCTGGCACGCCCTGCTAGCAGCGGCCGTCTGCCCCGCCGCTGCGATGGAGTGGCAGAGCCCCGGCGCGCGCCACTCGTCGCACACGACAAGCCAGCGAATTGGCTCACGAGCAGACTGCCCACTCACAGCTAACCTCATACCCGGTCCGCGCCCTGCCCGGCCGCCGCGCCGGCCAGAGCCGCCGCCCCCACCGCGCCCCCAGCGGCTGCAGCGGAGCCACCTGCGGGCTGCCGCCCGGCCGGCTGCTGGGCCCCACCTGCGGCCGCCGCTGCGTCCTCCGCGGTCTCGGGCTTGCGGCCCACGCACGGCAGGTCCTGCCACAGGTCCGACAGCCTGCTTTCGTCCTGAACCAGCTTGACCACCTGAGAAGGGGAAAGGAAGTGGACAAGGATAGGGGAAGGGGTGGCGGGGCGGGGCTTCCCGGGGGGTTGCGGCACGGCCACCGCGCGCGCAGCCTGCAGGAAGCGGCGGGGGCTGCCCGGATCCATGCAAGCCGGCGGATAGCCGCCCCCTGGTCGGACCCACAGGCAGGGCAGGTTGGTGCAAGGCGAGCAGGCCGGCAGCAGTGCCCCAAGCCGTCACCACCGTCGCCGGGCGCGGCTACGGACGCGCCTCTGCGGCTAGTTCAGTCCTTTCCAAGGGCACCGGATTGATGACGTGGAAGCTCTCAGCTCTGGCCATCGCCAACCCAACTGTCCCGCGGCCCCGCACTCGCCTGCCGCAGGTGGAACATTGACAAGCACTCGGCGGTGCAATGGCGCACCACATCCTCATAGTCGTCCTCAGCCTCGTCGTCGTCCTGGGGATGCAAGGAGCGCATGGCAGGCGGAGCACGGCGGGCGGCCACCTGTCAGTTTGGCGCGAGGAGACGGACGACGACGAGCTCCCGGGCCGCGGTGTGAGGCGCACACGCTACTCCTAGAGCACTCGCCCCGCCCGGCAAGTTAGCGCTGGCACAACAAGCCAAACGACACAACGCCGCCATCGCGCCGTACCCGGAACACGTCATCTTCGTACTTGATGAAGATGCTGGGCAGCGCAAGCGGCTCGGGGGCGCCGAGTTGTCCGGCGCCACCCTTGCCGCTCGCGTGCACAACACGTGTGCCGGCGGGCGAGCTGCTTGCCGTGGCGTCGCTGCTGCCGCCGTTGCTGCCGGACGACGGCTCGTCGCGAGCCCTCACCACCGCCCTGCCGCCTGACACCCCCGCCGCCGGCGCCGCGCCGAGCGTGCTGGCCTCTTGCGCTTGCTCGTCTGCGGCCCCGCCGGACTGAGGCCCGGCAGGCGCCTCGGCACGCGGCGAGCATGACCGGCGCTGGGGCCGCGGCACCGAGGCGAAAAACCTGTGGGCGCTGGCCTTGATGGCGGCCTCCCGCTCCTGCCGCACGTTGTCCTCAAAGTCGATGGCCTTGTCGCGGATCAAGCGCTGCGGGCGGGCAGGACGAAGCGAAGCCAGGGCTGCTGAATACGGAGCGGGATCAGTTGGGAAAACGGGAGGACGCGCGCGCTGACAGGCCGGGAGGTTGTGCCCACGCCGAGCACGCCTGCGACAGCGCGTCGCAACCGACGCCGCCGTGTGGCCCACAAGGCCCGCGCACCCAGCCGCCCACCTTGTACGCGGCCTGGAACCAGTACTCGTTCAGGTAGTACGCTGGCAGGCCGGCGAACAGGATGATGGACAGGTAGCCTCCCCAGTCGCCTGGTCCAGGACGAGGGTGCGTGGAGCATGGAGCGGGGAGCTGGGCGCAACAGGTGGGACGATGGCGGGGGCACAGGCCGCCAGATGGGGCGAGGCCAAGCATTCAACGATCGATATGTTGGGCGCCCTGCTTGACACAAGGGGCCCGTCCGCTGCCGTAGCGCATCCGGACGTGCACGCCCACCGATGAGGCTGTAAAGGGTTTGAAAGGGCGTCAGGATCATGATCGTGTCGCGGTCGTCCATTTTGACGTACACCCGGAACAGGTCCTGCGTGCCGTTGGGCGGCAGGGCCGAGGCCGTCAGCGTCTCGTACAACAGCTCCGAGGCGGACACGCTGTAGTCGTACGCCATTGCGTCCAGGGCGGGGATGTCCCACCACCAGTTGGCGGCCGACATCTGCAGTGGGCAGGGCCGTGGCCACGGGCGAGGAAGGGGGCTGGTGAGCGTGGACATGGTCAGTTGGCCGAGAGCCCTCCAACACCCCGGCCCCCGCCCCTGCCTCCCGGTGTGGCCCCACCTGGCGCATGCGCAGAGTCACCTCCCATCGCACACGCTGGCCGGGCATGGCCATGGGCACGCGGCGGCTGAAGATCAGCCGCTCCTCCTGGGGCCCGGCCCGCACGGAGCATGGAAAGCGTCAGGCGGAGGATCCTTGGCAGACTGCTGCCGTCCAGTTCCTTTATTTTTGGTCGCTTTCCTGCGCCCTCCTTGTCTTGGACCCTCGCCTCACCGACGGGAAGGTACCGTCGATGAGGCTGTTGGTGCCAGTGAATTGAAACTGGAGGTACAACTCAAAGGTGGCTGGGTTGAGGAACAGGCAAGCGGGGCAGTGCGTCACAAGGGTGTAAGGCACACGGGAGAGACACCGGTCGCAAGTACCCTCGCCGACGCCCTGAAACATGTGTGGGCCAGGCGTCAGCAGCGTTTTCGTCCTGCCCCCATGCCCTGCTACCCGCTGCCAACCTGCGACTGCGGCAGCAGCCTGCTCCTGCCCTCACCTCCTGCGTGGAAGCCCCTTGCCAGGGGGTGGCTGTTGTTGAGCCGTCCGACCGCCTCGAAGTACGAGTACTCATCGCTGTAGAAGTTGCCCTGGGGGCAGGAGGGCAGTGGCCGCGGGCGTGAGGCAGTGGGGCAGGGGAATGCGGCATCCCCACGCATGCACCCGCAGCATTGGCCCCTGAGCGCTGCCCCATACACCACGACCAGCATCCCTTCTCACTCACCCCGATGCGCGGCGAGGGGAAAGCATCGCCCGTGCCGCAGGGGTCCTTGGAGGCAGGTGAGTCAACGTTGCGCTCCTGGGAGGCCTGATAGTCAACGCACATGGCGTCTATGACACGCGGCTGGCCGTTGCCAAGGGTGAAGGTGCAGCCAGGGGACAGGACCACGGGTGCCGCGGCATCGAGGCTGCGGTCCGCGCACTGCGCGCGATGCTGTAGGTTAATGGCGACGAAGGCGGGGTCGCTGGCGGTCAGCGGCACACGCACGGGTTCCGCTGGCGTTGTTGTACAGCAGCTTGAGCCCCAGCTTGGGCGCGTCCACTTGGCTGACGACGCCACGTGAGGGCTGTCCCAGCAGCATGATGCCCTCCTTATGATAGGAGGTGCTCTCAGCCAGGTCGTAGGGGCTGCGGGTGGAAGGGGATGCGGGGAGGGGACCCTATCTACACATGTAAAGGACCGGGGCGCGGGGCTTTGGTGGCGAGGCATAAGAGGACCAGGGAAGAGGACGGCCCTGCTGGTACACAGGCTTCGCTCGTCAGTCGCAGTTCTCAAACGCTGGCCCCCTCGCTTCCCTGCGCACGTTGCCATCCAGAAGAACAGCGTGTAGCCGACCGTGAAGAGGAAGGCAGCTATGAGCAGGCACGAGGTCGCGACCGACAGCGTCGTCGAGAAGCTTGCCGACAGCAGCGACGGCGTGTAGCTGTGGCGGGCAAATTGCGGCAAGTGCAAGCTGTGCTTGGAACGGTTCCGGCTGCAGCGCTGCGGGCCTCTTATGTAACGCACAGCTGCCGCTGCAAATCAAGGTCTGCCCTGGACGCAGTTGGAACTTACGGATATATGTCTAGCTCGCGTGCTGCCTTCTTGATCCTTGTCATCAGGCCGCTGGGCGCCGGCTGCTCATCTTGATCCTTGTCATCAGGCCGCTGGGCGCCGGCTGCTCAGTTTTGGCAGCGCCATCGGAGCCCACGAGTAACAGCCAGGACTGTGCGGTGCCCTGACGTCTCTGCGACGTGCATGCGAGTGTTCCCTACGCGTTCGCGCCCTCCTGGCCCAGCCCTCGCGCGTTTCGCCTTGGTCAACGCCAATGCCTCCACGAGGGCCGAGTTTGGGCCGCGAGCGGCCTTGGCAGGCACGCATAGCAACGTATGTGCACTTGTCGAAGGTTATCGCGCTGTTTG
>BDDC01001054.1:0-30598 GCA_001662425.1 Chlamydomonas sphaeroides | reverse complement strand
GGGGGGGGGGGGGGGGGGGGGGGGGGGGGGGGGTCGTGCGCGATGCCAGGACGCATGCAGATGTTGGTTCATTAGCACTAGCTAGTAGCACCGCTCCGACCAGTGACATGCTCAGGGCTCAGTGCCTGACTTTCAGTTGACACTGATACAGCGCCCCAGTCGAGGGTCTACCTGCTTGTGTCGCACGTTGACAACTGTGATCCCCTTCCTTTCCTTCATCTACGTGTCCCTTGCCGCTCCCCCAGCGCCGGCACCCACTTGCACCCGGCCCGCCGGATGGTGCACGCACACCGGATCAACGTTTGTTTCCGGACTGAACTGCGACGGCGACGGCATGATGGATGTTGCGTGCGTTGACGTCACGGGCGCCCGCGGCGTCATCACCTCCAGCCGGGGCTGCCGGACCGACGATGCCACCACTGGGTGGCCCAACGCCCCCGCCAGCCTCTGCCCGGCGCTGTTCTGTGAGTCCGTCTAGAGGGGCCGAGTGCCGAGGGCGGAATGCCGCGGGCGGCGAAGCGAGTGACAAGCTTGTCCGGTCACCAGCGATACCGGATATGCTACCTCTCTCTCAACGGGTATGTTTCCGTTGTGGACACTCCATAATTGACCTGGATCCTCCCACGCGTCCCACAGCCAACGGTACCCTGCGGCTGGTGGGCCCAACACCGGCATCGGGCCGGCTTGAAATCTTTTATGGTGGTGTATGGGGTACCGTGTGGTGAGGAGGGTGGACGACGGGGTGGGACCTCGTTCGGTCTTGGACGCGACAGACCACAAGTGGCCTCACCGGCCGCCGTCATATCCGAAACCGGCACTGGGGCTCGATCCGGACCTTTCTTACCATTCCTTCATGATACCACATCCCACCTGCCGTGCTTCGACCCCCTAATCACGCGCGCCTCGCCTCCACCAGTGACGACAACTTTGGCATGGATGACGCGAGGGTGGCGTGCCGCGAGCTGGGCTATCCAGACCTGGCCGGCGTCCCACCTACGTTCACCTTGGGCGGCAACGGCGCGGGGCCGATCTATCTGGTGGGACGTGCTCCGGTGTGGCTGACGCATCCTTGCTTTGCGTGGCTTCTGCATAGAGCACAGCGCAACCTCAGTGCAGCGCTCCATAGCGACAGCGCGGCCCACCCTCCCTCCCCAGCTAGCGCGCCACCTGCCCCAGCATGATCACGTTGCTCTGCCCAGGTCGCTAGTCCCACACATGCCCATGCGCGCTTGACACCTGCTGGTGACTCCTGCTGGTGACACCTGCTGGTGACACCTGCTGGTGATACCTGGTGACCCTGCCTCCGCCTCCGCCTCCGCCCCGCCCGCATTTGTTCCTGCCAGGACGAGGTGGCGTGCAACGCCACAACACACACGCGGCTGCGGGACTGCCCCAGCCGCGGCATGGCGGTCCACGACTGCTCCCATTCGGAGGACGTGGTCCTCACCTGCCGACGTGAGTGAGCTTTATTTGCGGTGCGGAGCTGCAGGCATGCGGGTGGTGTTTGTGTGGCGTTGACAAAGGGGCCGCATCATGAGAGGCCCGCTGTCGTGCCTGGCTGGGACGGAGGCTATGTGACTTGTTACATGGCTCCAGCCACTGCAGCTTCTAGCATTTCAGTCCTTGCCTGGCTGCTGGGGCGGCGGCTCCATCTACGGGTCGTGCGCTGGCCCCCAGCAGCCCGATGGCACCTGACACGACACGTGCCGCACCGCCCTACCCGCCCACCCCCACCTGCCGACCCCTACCCGCTTGCTTATCCCGCCTGGCCCGCGTTGCCATTTTCACGTGTGCAGCCGAGCAGGGAGCTGTGCGGCTGGTTGGCAACTGGGGGGTCGGCATGGGCCGGGTTGAGATCTTCTACAACAACACCTGGGGCACGGTCTGGTGCGTGCAGCGGGGGCTGGCCGCTCTTGCTGTACCCTACCTATCAAAGATGTTGTAGGCAATGTAAGTGCCAAACGCAGTGACGACCGACCGAGCCCCCGCCCTGTGTCGCAGCCTTGACCGGTTCACCACCGAGGATGCCGAGGTGGTGTGCCAGCAGCTGGGTTTCTCCGGAGGCGTGGTGTACCTTCAGGGCAACGGCACGGGGCAAATCTGGCTGGTACGACCAAATGCCGTACATGGGAGATAAACAGGGGGGGCAGCTGGCATCACCAGGTCCTTGGCTGCTGACTGACTAGTGATTAATTGTCACCCGTTGCGGGGAGCTTTGCCTCGTGCCAGTTACGCCCAGTGCCATTGGCCGCTGACCGTATGTACGCTGCGAATGTCGCCTTGAACCCACCTTGCGCCGCCCCCCAGGATGAGCTGGCCTGCAACTCCAGCATCCACACCCGGCTCGACCAGTGCCCCCATGCGGGCTGGGGCGTCCACGACTGCACCCACGCCCAGGATGCCATCGTGTCCTGCACACTGCCGGGTGCGTCCTATTTAGCTATGTATGGGGCGTCGTTTCTGCCGTCTCAGCGACCCGCCATCGGCCCACGGTGGCCACCAACGCTGCTGCTGTTGTTGTGGCGCCGCAGCTTGTGTCCCGCCCCGCGGTATCTGCAATGCTGCGGCCACGCCTGCTGTACGCCCGCAGGCCAGGGCATCAACCTTTTCGGCCAGTGTGGCGGCCTCGACGGTTCGTGCGGTCTAGTGAGTGCATGCTGCTGCGGTGTGTTCTCCATCCCCCATGCCAAACAAGCGACAGCGCCGTCATTCCTATCACGTCACAGCGGCCAGTCAGTCATAGTGGCTGTCCATGCTGGTGCCGAGCTACGCATGCACGCGCATCGGCGGGCTCGTGACTTCTATTCTGACTTGAAGCTGCGTGTCACTGATCGCTTTCTGGTAGGTGTTTTGCATGACATGGCGCCGGTTCCCCACCCCCGCCGCAGCCTGGTGCTGGCCCCTGCGTGGACGCGGCCTGGACGGCCCCCAGCCCCGTGTGCAAGCCGGGGCTGTACTGCAAGCGCCAGGCCAGCGTGAGTCTTTTGATAGTGATCGCCATCGCCAGAAACTATGTCAACACTATTGCCTGAAGCGAACCCACCTCCTCTGATGCCCCCTGCGGACACACCGCAGACGCGGTGGACATGTGAAGCGCTGCCGTACACGAACGGTACATACGGGCAGCTTGCTTGTGCGCTTGATGCTGGTTGGGTGCGCCTTGATAGGTGCACGCCCAGGCCCTGATACGTGACCACCCTGGGCGGCTTGCGTGCATGTCCCCCACAGGCTGCACACGCTACGTGATAGCGGCTGCCGGCAACACATGCTCCTCCCTATGGACGGCTGCTGGCAACACCTGGAGCGCCACCGCCTTTGGCGCCGTCAACCCTACCATCGACTGCGCCGCGCTGCAGATTGGGCAGCCCGTGTGCGTGGGCCCTCCGCCACCGCTGCCAGCGGGTATGTACGCCTCTTTGAGAAGCGTCCTCTTGGGGGCAGGTGGACAGCAGCTAGCTACACACACACATACACACAGCGCGTCACCACCCCGGGGCGTGACGCGTACGGGGTGGTACTATATTTCGGCCCTACAAGTTGAACACACCTGCACATCTGAACGTACCCCTGCTTCCTTCGCACGATTAACGAATCATCAAGCCAAGGGCGTGCCGCGCGCGTCGACTTACAATATGTCCCTATTTCGGAACACACAAACACGCGCATGCACACGCTCGCAGGAGCTGTGTAACGCAGGAAAGCTTGGTATGCCTTCCTCGCCCACACGGCAGGTGCCTGCAGCAAGACGGCCACCGTTCAACAGGGCAGCACGTGCTGGGGGCTGTGGGCTGCTAACTGGCTTGCCTGGAGTGACGCGGCATTCTACCAAGTGAGTGCGCCTTGGCAGCCGGGGCTGCCACGCAGATTGCTTGCACGTTGGCATACTATGCGAGGGTGGGATGCAGGACTAGCAATGTTCGCCTGTGTTTGCCTTTGCAGCCTCCAATACCTGTGAAGCCGGTTATTGTAGAATAGCCACATTCAGGTCCCTTGATATTGATAGTGTAACATCAGGATCACCTATGTCACATTCCACCGGCCGCAGGTCAACCCTGGCGTGGACTGCCTGCGCCTGTCCGTGGGGCAGCAGCTGTGCGTGGGCTCCACCCTGGCGCCAGGCAAGCAAAGAGCTGGCAGTGGCGACAACTGCGGCAGGCACTACGCGGTTCCAGTTTGTTTTTAAGATGTGACCCATTGCATGTATGTATGTGACCGTAATGTTGTTGCTTGTCCCTTCTTCCTCCAGCTCCTGTCGGCACAATACCCGTGTGGGGTCTTTGCGGCGGCGTCGGCCCCGAGTGTGGTGCCAGCGCCACGCAGCTCTGCCGCGATGGAGCCTGGTCGTCCCCAACCTGCAGTACCGGCCTCACGTGCAAGCGATACAACCGGCAAGTCCGCTGCCAGAAATTCCATTAGCATTGCTCGTGCTTTTGCCAAAGCAGCTTGCATGCATCATGGCAATGCAGCAGTCGGAGGTTGCTTGACTGCCTTGCTTCACTACTCACTGACGGTTGGCTCGTGATTGTGGGCTCACTCCCCCAACAGGTGGTACTGGCATTGCACACCCACTTCGCAGATCACGAGTGTTGTCCGTAAGTGCTTATAAATCCTAAACAGCATGGTCCCAACCAGGCTGCCCTTAAGCTCCTGAATAACCACGGCCTACATCATGAGCGCATGCAACCGCAACCCTTTGCTTTCCCTGCGCGGCAGTGGGCGGCCCCCTTGAGATGTGGAGCCAGTGTGGAGGTGCGGCGGTGTCGGTCTGGGCATGCGTATGCGACGGATAGGCGTGGGCCAGCACCTGTGCCACCCAGCACATAGCTTGGGGCCGTCATTTCCGCATTGGGTCATGTGCAACCAACCGCCGCATGCTGTCGCGAAGTGCGCAGCACCGGAGCAAGACATGCGGGTCTATGTATGTCGTCGTGCTGTGTTCGCACGGCCAACCCTGCAGGCGTGGGCGGCTCGTGCAGCATTGAGGGCTACGGACCATGTGTGGATGAGCCGTGGGCACAGGGCTGCACGTAAGCCTCATTTGTAAATGAATCTAATTATCTAGTTTGACCCTCAGGCCAACCGTCATGCTAATCCAAATTCGACGTTGTCGCTGCGTGGTGTTCTTCTGTTGCTTTCATTGCATCCCCGCTAACGCGTCCTTGTCATGCCGCCTGGCTGCCATTACGTGCATGTTTTCTACGCATGCAGAACGGGTAGCCTCTGCAAACGCTACAGTGGTAAGCAATGTTCCGCGTGCCAACAAACTCGCAATAACTACTTTGGGTGCGGCACACATGCAATCCATGCAACTTCCTAACCCGCACACACACGGCCCTATAAAATTAAACTCACGTGCACGCAGATGCGTACTGGCAGTGCGAGCCAAGCAGCCCGGTTCCAAGTAAGGCTCGGACATGACCCACACTCAGGGGTCGATGGTTATCGAATGTGCGATGTACGGTCGTACCGATTCGGAGAACTACTGTGTTGTTGACATGCGACGCCTGGCATGCCCCGAAAACCCTTTCTCCAGGCCGCACCTGCGCCGACTTTCTGACAGTTGCAACCGCCAACCCCTGCCCAAGCATCTGGCTTAACGCCGGACTGACGCAGAGCGAGTTCTTTGCCCTCAACCCGGGGGTAACCTGCGCTCAACTCCAGCCAGGCGACAGTGTTTGCGTGAGGTCGCCAGACGGGACAGGTACGTCGCAAATGCAACAGGAGTTGCTTCCGCATCCTTCCCCAGAGGGCGCTCTTTGAGGTGCCTTGCATACAGTCTGAGCTTGCCGGCACGCCACCCGCAGGCCTGTGCACCCAGGAGCCGGGGCAGCGCTTCTGGGGTGGTGGCTACATGCGCGGCTCTACGTCGGACCAGATCCTGCCGTACCCCATTGTCGGTCTCGCCAATGTCGCAGCATGCGCTACCAACTGCACAGCCAACCCCATCTGCCTCACCTACGTGTGGAACCAGCCCCTCCAGCAGTGCCACCTCCTGACCAGCCGCTACCTGGGCACAGAAGCCAACAGCACATGGACGTCAGGGACGTGTGCGTTCCGGCAGTCAGGTGGGGGTTTGTTTGGGCTTGGAATATGGCATCGGAGGGATTCCTTGACGATGCGTAGATATGCCCACGCGCGTTTCAGCTGTGCAGCTCTCAGACAGAGAAGCTCTCGGGGCATGTGCGTTCTAGGACAACAGCCACGTGGTCATTCAATGACACATATCCTGTCCACACTCGTGATAGTTTCGGAGCCTATTCAAGTTGGTCCGTCCATTTCCCAAAACACGTGCCGCAAGTTACCCTTGGTTGTGCATTGCAGGTGCCTGCACGGTGGAGTACGGCCAGCGCTTCTGGGGCGGCGGCTTTCGGTCCGGTGTCGCAGCGGATGCGGTGCAGCCATACCCCACGCCCGCCGCAACCTCAAGCGACTGCGCAACCCGCTGCGTGAGTGTTTGCTCGGCATGAGGCCCGATGCGTGTGGGGCCACGTGCCGCTGGCAGCGGGCATGACGCGAGAATGTAGCTGTGACTGACAAATCGTTCGTTGCCCTTTCCCGCATGCGCCGTGTGATCTCGTTCCTGCTGGCAGGCCCAAACCTCCGCCTGCGTCACCTTTGTGTGGGCCAGCAACGGCACCTGCTACATGCACAGCACCATGTATGCGCTGGGAACCCCGGAGTAGCTGTCCATGTCGCTCGAGCGACATTCACATGCACAGCTAGTATGGTGTTGGTGTTATAAGTCGCCTCTTATAATTACCACAGGTACACGGGTACCACTCCCGACAACACGGGGACATACGCCTCGGGCAACTGCGCGTCCAAGCTTGCCGTTGGTAAGATGCAGCACATGCAGGCCTTAAAACATGAAATGAAATGTGCGGGCTGTACGGTCATGTAGATCATGGTGAGGGGCGCCAGCCCCCAGCGACACGCCTTGTCCGTCCCACACGAAGCCCCTGTCCTCAACAGACGTGGATCGCATCTCCAGCACCGGCACATGTCTGGCTGCCGGCCAGTGCAAGACCTCCCGCAACAGCCGCTTCCGAGTATGCGTCCAGGTGAGCAAGAAGACACGAACACATGGCTACGTGACTACTACACTGCTCGGCACGCACACACGTAACCAGCGCTGGGCATGTCCTACATGCCCCTCCCCCCCGTCCAACACAGACTGATGGAAGCGCCGTGCTGTTTGACAACGCGGTCACGGCCTGGACCACCAACACCGCCAACCTGCCCAACCGGCCCTTCCGGCTGTGCATGCAAACCACTGGGAACCTGGCGCTGATCAACACGTGAGCGGGACGGAGGCCCGACACGCTCTGGCGTGCGTGCTGGCGTAGTGACGCGCGAGGGGGCTGCGAGGGAGGCGCATGGATGTGCGGCCGGGGTCTGGTGGGGTCATCGATTGCTAGCTGTGCAGGGCGAGCGAGAACACCCTGGCAGGACCCCAGCAGAGGGCGTCAGCTCCTGCTTCCATGCGCTCTCCACACCTGCATGCGCCCTCCACACAAGCCGCTCCCTCGGACCTACCTACCTGCGTACATGTCCGCCCGCAGCCTGGACGCGGTCGTGTGGGCCAGCAACACCGGCGGCCAGCCTAGCAGCGCCGGCCCCTTTGCCGCCACCGTCACGGACACGGGCAACTTCCAGGTTACGAACGGCGCCAACGGCGTGCTGTGGTCGACCAACACGGCGGGTGAGCAAGGCCTGCCCCATGAGAGCCTGCAGCACATTGTTTGAGAGCCCTAGATACGGGTGTACAATGTGTTGTGGTGATGTATGGACAAAGTCTGCTGCTGCCCCTGGCTGTCTGCTCACGCACCGCAGGCCAGGTCCCCCTCGCGGGCTACACGTTCCACCAGGGCAAGGACTTCGCTATTACAACGACGTGGGAGCAATGGCTGGCTGGGACGACTAACTTTGTCGACATCCAGCGGGACTTGTCGGGCGATGTGACCTTGTTCAAGGTAGGCGCGTGAGGATCCAGGTCGACTACTGGAACGCGACGTATGGTGTAGATCCTCCACTCTACCCACATACTACAACCGCTTACGTAGTCCGCCCCGTCCCTGGGGGTCGACGCAGGAGCTTTGTGACATGGACAGGACCTGCGCAGGTGTGTTGTGGTGGGGGTACTCGTGGGACCTGCGTCCCCTCAGCAGGGACCCGCCATAGAGCAGTGCAATGAAGCCTCTAGCGAGCACGTAGCACATCGTGGAGGCAAAGAGCTGGGCACACTACAACTTGACGTGCAAGATGCGCCGAGCCCTGCTGTCCTCTTCGCCGCACCCACAGCGTTCAACACGGGGGGCTGGCTCAAGCGGGGCCCCATCACGGCGACCAACGTCGCAACCGCCTCCTACTTTGCGGGCTCCGCCAAGCTGGGCATCTACATCAAGGACGCCGCGCCGCCAGCCTTCCCTAGTGAGACCCCACGGCGTGGCAGGGGCCAGTAGATGTCGTGTGCATATTGCAGCGTCCCGTAAGCAGCTGCTGGCATCTGATTGTTGGTAATGGTGCGAACGGTGTGCTGCGTCCACGTCGTGGCCCTCTAGCGACAGCTGACATGCGTTGCACTGCCTAGTATCTTATCAGTGTATGTGCAACTGTTTGTATGCTAACTCCGGCTTTACCCCGCTGTAGTGCCGCGCGCACCAGCCTCGGCCGCCAACTGCACGCGGAACACAAGCTGCATCCTCACAATGGGCCGATGGGACGACACCCACAACCACAACCTGCTCCGCCGCACCGGAGCCTCCAACACGTACTCGGTCATGCTGGATAACCGTAAGCAGCAGGAGAGTGTGGGCGGGGCAACCGTAAGGAAAATGATTCACGTGCGCCGTGAGAGTGTGCATGCCGTGGCTTGGTGTTGGGGCCTGTATCCCTGTGGTCTTCCGATTATAAGCGTGAACCTATGTAGGCACTATCAATCGATCCGCCCCCGCCAATATTGCTTGCTTCCTAACCCTCCGCCCACAGCACACGTTAACTGGTGGCTGCACCCTAGTGGCAATGCGCCCGACCTCACCAACGTACCGCTGTGTGTCTGCCCTGGGCCGGGAGCCGAGGCGTTGCGATGGGGCATGACGAGCAGCCACAGCTTCACGTGCCTCTCAGGTACGTTGAGTGCTATTAACCGGGCTGGTAACCGGGCTGCCATTTTGCAACTTGCATTGCCCCGCTGCCGGGCGACTGCGCCATCCCCGCACATTCCCGAATAACTGCGTGTGTATCCGACACCGTCGGTTGTCCTTCATGTTGCATTGATCCTGTGCTGTTGGCGTGCCCCCACGCGCAGACAATGCAGCCACGGGCATTGCCCGGCCCTGCTCCGGACTGGCCTCGGATTACGCCATGGCCCGCTGTTTCTGCCACCTGCAGCTGAGAGATGACCGGCGATACGTGTGGTGTGTGCGAATGGGATCTGCCGAGCTCCTGCTGCTGAACGCTTTTTCACAGCGCACACGGCCCCGCCTGTCTTAACTCCTGTTCAGGCCGTTCCGCACTTCGGGCGCGTATGACTGCTCCAGCTTTATTGAGTGCCGAGACTTCAGGTCAGCCTGGAGGTACATCTTCTAGTGCTGGGAGCTGCACGCACCATCCGCCCATCTCAACCGCCGCACCCTGCTATGCGAACGGCCTCACGCATGTCAACAGGCCGGTCGTTGTCAACGGCAAGGTCAAACGGCAGTGCAACTCTGCGGTCGACCCGCTGGAGCCCGAGGCCTGCCCTGGCTGCAGCGCTGTCGACACAGTCTACGGGGAGGAGGGCCGTAGCACGGGACGCATTTGCAGGCGCGCTAGCCTTCTCGCAAGTGCACCAACCAGCGCGCTTCAGTGCACAGGTGCGGATATCTGGGGCACGATGAGACCACCGAGTTGCCATTCTTGGCACGACATATGTAGTTGGCTGCGATACAACATTTGTCTTGTCCCAATTTATTTGGACGGCAGCCGCAGTGCCCTGGCGCCCCTGCGCCCCTGGGCGCATGCGTCGCTATGGCCTCCTGCTGGCTCCTATCCCTTTCGCCTGTGGCTTGTCCTTACCCACGCGTAGAGCGCGAGCCGGGCAACATGTGCCACTGGTGGCTGCTGCCCGCCGGGCTGTACCAGGACCCCTACGACGTGAGCTGGGTAATCAAGTGGCCCGCCCATGTCTGGTGGCTCATGTTTGTCACTGTCTGTCGTCCAGCCATCTTGCCCGTTGAGCTTTGTCCCGTCCCTTCGTCACGCACGCACCGTGCACATTCCCTGCTGCCGCAGGCCTCGGGCATGCTAGCCATGCGCTGCCCGGTGGACTCGTTTGCGGCCATCTTCGCTCCGCCTGCTCCTCTGTCCTGCACGACACCGGGCTACGTCTTCAGCACCCAGTACCAGACATGCGTGCCCAAGCCTCCGGACTGGGCTGCTTGGAGGGCCGCGTGCCCACCCCGATGTGAGCTGAGAACTAACAATTGCAGCCGCTAGCAGTCATTCGGTTCTGCTGTGGGTGCTTTACGCAACTGAACGCAACCGGTACAATGGTTTTGCTGCCTTCCGCCCAACTGCCCGTTGCACTGTCTGCAGACGCCACGCTGGTGGCCAATGATGCGATATCGCTACTGTCCAAGTGCGATACCACCTACATGGACGCCGACGAAGAAGAGGCCACGAGTGTTGCCGGCCGCCGCCGGCTGCAGCAGCTAGCCCACCAGCACTTTGACAGCAACCTGACCCTGGCCAGGAGGCACGTGCTGGAGACGGCCTTCGGGGCCCCAGGCGCGAATGTGTTTGAGTTCCCAAGGGCATTCGGTGTCACCGGGGCCATTGCCGCTGATCGAGCAGCCGCTGTGGTGGACATGCGCCGCCGTGGCCTGGTGGCCGAGGGGCTAGGCGGAGGAGCAGCTATCGAGGCTATGGCGAGCGATGCAGTGCAACCAGGCAGCAGCCGGCGGCAGATGCAGACCTTAGTAACCGACTCATCCTTGTGGCGCGACCCCCAGGTGCGTCAGTACAGCAGGCGGTAATGCTAATAGCAATCTTGCTTCTGAAGGTTCCCCGTGCCTCAAACACAACCTCATCTGGGCCATGTGGACCACTAAATGTGGCACGCCTTACGCACATGTGATGCAGTTGTACATAGCTCTAAACTTGTTTGTGGAGATGTGTCTTACTTGTGCATGCGACGCCCCTTCAGACCACCGAATGCGGCACGCCCGAAACGTGCTGCCCACGCCTGCTCAACAAGGCGGCTCGCAACTACTGTCTGCCGGTGGACCGCATTGTCAACGGGACTTTGTTTGTCAGCGCCGAAACATGTGTTATGAACAAGGCAAGCAAGCGAGAGGTAGCGGCGGCGCACGCATGCCAGTGTCATTGGCTGGGCTGGATCCATTTCCACGCAGCCGCCTAAGCCGCCCTGACACCGCTCTGATACCGCCCTGATACCACCGATTCAGCTGCTAAGCCTTGCAGCCATTACGCGTTGGCATTGCTGCGTATTCCCACGTACGCCTTGCATCCCGCAACATACCAACTGGCGCCATGTTCTGATGTCAATCCATGTGCCTGGCCCGCAGGAGTGCGGCTCATTCGACAGCAAAGCCTTCACGTGGGACTTCTGCCGCTGTGAGTTGCTGCCCGCACCACGCCCGTGCACCTGACCCAAACCACCTCAGTCAAGGCGCTGGGTGCTCCTCTGCGTGGGTTGCTTGGCGCCAGCAAGCAGGCCTACATCATAGCTCTAGGTCTGGGGCCGTTACCAAATTGATGACACGAACCACATTCCGTGCACCCCCAATTGCTTGCTCTGCAGGCCTATACCACAACTGGGTCAGCAAAGGAATCGCGCCCGGCACCTGCCCAAGCCATCGTCACCGTAACTGCCGTGTCCTTTTCTAGAGGTGGCGCAGCAGCAGGAAACATGGGGCCGCATTTTCTGCCATGGCGGGGGCGGGCACATTTTGTGAGCAGCAGCAAGCAAGCTTCACAGGAGGCCGGCTACCGGAGGGGAGGGGATGCGTTGAAGTGGTGTTATTGTTGAATTATATCGATATGCAGATGCCCGGTATGAGTAATATGGACTAGATGGAGTGCGCGCTGCAGCCACGGCAGGCGCGCACACTTCCTTGGGTTGAACGAAAGTTTGATGAATATGCACGTCTTTCTGGATGCGTACGAAGACGGGACCACACCCTTTTTATTTGCCACGTAATGGCGGATTCGCTGCCTAATTGTGTGGAAACGATCGTACATGTTCAGAGGAATCAATCAAGGGGCAGCGGCGTCCAGTACGGACGCGCCAGGATGTGCTGGATGGAGTTGGGACGGGCGGGATAGAGCCGGAGGGTGTGTGCTTCTGCAGCGTGTGCGCTGCCAAGTGTGCGTGTGCGTATTTTTTCATGTGCTGGCTGCCGGCTGTCCCAGAGAACGATTCCATGGAGCCAGCAGTGATTTACTTGCGCTTCCGTGCCATCTGTTAACCGGGTGTTCACACCCTGGATTCTTCAGAGTGCGTCGGATCTGGTGGGTGGATGCGTTTCGCTGGAGGCAACCTTCAAACTTAATTACTCAATGGGTTGCGGCACCTTTGCGAACAATGAGCAGCTCGCACCCGCCTGATGCCTATGCTTTGGGGTGTTGCGGCGAGTTGTAGTTGCAGATTATTTGGTTGCATCTGAAGCAAGTAGCGAGCTGTCGTGTGATCAGGGTTGGCAGGGTGCGTGTGCAGCTAGCTGGCGGCGTGTCTAGGTGCGCCATCTAGGTGGAGTGAACTGCGTCTGTGTCACTGGCCCGATGGCCCGAGCCCTTCTCCAAGGTCCTTCGTACCTGCTTGCTCCCGCTAGCTCGTTTCTGGGAGGGCTCCCGTCGTCGGTGTGGTGTAACGTGCCCAGGGTCTGCTGTCACTAGACGACACGGCAGCTGTCATGGTTGCTACAGCAAGTGCACACCTGCCCCCGTACGTCACCTGCCCCCTTACGTCTAACGGTGCTGTTATGATTGCTGGTAAAACCTTACCTGCGTGCTCTGTAGCACCAAAGGAAGCTACTACTCCAACGGTACACACCTCCCGCAGTGGTTATTCCCCAGCAAGCGGGGCCGAACACCTTTTCTGGAGGAAAATGTCCGTCCCAGTGCACCTTGACACCAACATCGCCCTGGCATCCCACTCGGGGAAAACGGGGGGTCAAATTTGCGTAAATCCGCCCTTTTTGATCTGTAAATCCACCCCGGATTTACGCCAAAATTGCAGGAAAATGCGTAATTATGAGTCCCATTTGACGCATCCCAATTGTGTAATTACGGATACTAATATTAAATTTATGGTTTACACACTGAATTTACGCATTTCAGGGTCTCAGAATGCGTAAATTTGAGTCCCATTTTACGCATTCTGATGGTGTAAATAGGAAAACCCCCAGTGAACCTCGGTTTACCCACAAGCCCGCGTAAATCTCTAGGTGCTTTTTCGGAAATTTAATCATTTGATACATATGCTATGCAGGCTTACAAAAGCACAGCCACGTAAACTGCACACTCAGGTATTACACTAACGGATTTCCGCGGTGCGGATTTACGCATTTTTTTCCATGTGCCAACATCATCAATAAGTGGGGTGGCACTCCATTCCCTTGCTCCCCAAGCTAATTAGCATTGTTATATACTATCTTCTTGTGCCGTCCACGACAAGAACACCCTCAACACTGCAGTTTTATTTCGCGATAACAATGTGTAAGCCTGGCGCCTGGGATGCGTAAGCCTGGCGCCTGGGATGCGTAAGCCTGGCGCCTGGGATGCGCCCACGGATTTACACCATTTTTTATTTTTACACCATTTTCCTTTCCCCGAGTGTCCGGACACCTTTTTTGGAGGAAAAGGTCGGTCCCAGTGCACCTTTACGGCACGTACTGAGCACATCGCAGGCCTGGCTCTGCTTAACAGCTTACAATTCCTGCTGTAACTTCACCCCTGTGCAGAAGTAGGTTCCACCTCCCCCTGCGCCGACACATCCCCCAAGCGGCCCATCCAGAATCACGCCTCTGCCTATCCAGCGCGCCCCAAACCCCAGCAAGCCATGGCCCCAGGAGCAATAACAAAGTGTTGTCGTAACGTTTGCTCGCACGGCCCTGGTACGTTCCTCTTGAACGTGTAGCGGAAGCTTCATTTAACGGGCTGCGAGCCGGGTCAATGTGACGTGCGAAATGTACTTGACCACGTGGACCCTGTCGCGGTCGGCGCCCCGCCCCAGACCCGCTGCATTGATCAGTCCGATAGAGCTCAACATGCTGTCAGCGTCACCCTTACGAAGCGGCGCCCTGCGCGCTGGTGGTGCCAGACGAGCTGCATGGGCCACACTTGATGCCCCCCAGCTGCTCGAGGTCCTCTAGTCGTGAAGAAGCCCGCCGTTACTTTGCCATACCGGTATTAATAAGTGAATAGGCTGGATACCATTGATTTAATGATGGGCCGTCCGGCCGCGCAGCATCGCAAGGGCCAGTGCTGTGCGGCGGCGGACATGGGCGCCTCCTAGCCACCTCTCGCAACACTGCGGGGACAATCAACGGCCTGAAGAGCTGGAGCAAAGGCAAGCTGTTACCACTCAAGGGCAGCTGGCCCTGTCCCAGGCGGTTCTGGCGTGGGGGTGCTGGGGGCCGGGAGCGCGCTATGCCTGGAGCTGGGACCTGACATGTGACCGCGGACCGGGTGGCGGAACTGACTTCTGCTGCGTGCGGGATGCTTGCGTGCACTTGGAACCCTCGTGCGGCAACACCGATCAGCCCGGAAATGATTAGGTTTTTTGCACCCTTACCTAATCCCCAGTGGTCAGCCTGCTTGACACACCCGCAGGGCGATGCAGGCCCGATCGAAACCTGCCCGTCACATGCCTTGAACATTTATGGACGCAACGCTCTGTGAGTCACCTGCAATGCTCATAGTCGTTACGTGCTGCTGTTCCTCGCCGTAACCTACAGGTGTTTCGAGGTGGTGGTAGGCAGGGGAGCACCCCCGGTTGCTTGGTAGGTGCTTATGCTAGCGCTGCTGCAGTGCGACAGGCTTGCTTCACACTTTCCTCTTGCTTCGGTATTGACAGTATTATATGCCGGCACTTCATAGCTGGAGAATCGCATGTGGTCACGGTCACGAACCTGAACTCGGCCGGCGCTGCCGTGGGAAGTTTGGCATGTATGCAAGGAGTGTGTGTTGCATATGCCAATGAGTGTGTGTTGCGCGTGCTTGAGGTTCTCATGTCCACACCGCACAATCTTGATTGATAGCTGTAGCGGCATCGGCTATGGTGGTAGGACCGTTCATCTGCTGCAAGGAGCACGTTACGCACGGGACATCGCCCTTCCATCCCACGGACAGCAACCAGCCATTACAGATTGGTGCCTCAAGTAGATTGTTCAAACTACCATTCTGACGCATGTTTCGATGTCAATTGAGAGCTGTCCGGCAGCCGTCACACAGTTAAAAATTATCTTGCACGCAACTGCTATATTCGACAGGCTACACACACACGAGCCTTGCGACACACGGCACCTGCACGAGCTCCCTCATGGCGTACACAGCATGCGTACCCCGTAAACTCTCCTCCTCGGCACACCCGATAACGTCCTGACAATGATACAGCCAGACATACCCATTCAAAAAATCCGGCGCAATAGCAAGATGGAAACGGGCATGGCATATCGGCACAGCCTTGCAAATCCGTTCACGGGCATGGCATATCGGCACAGCCTTGCAAATCCGTTCAATGCTTTAACGTGACGCACGCTGCAGGAGAAGCAAGCTCACAGAAAACAAAGGTAGAAATGCATAGGGCTCAATGACAAGCAGCCAAAGCCATGAGCATGTTGTTATTACCCTTGCGGGCCGCATTGCCGTGTTTGCTTGACATCCCAATATGGCCACACCCACACACACCACTCCGTCTTAACAAGGAACACCGCACAGCCTAATCGACTGTCCATGTATCGAGGGAGGAAGCACAGCCACGCACTCGGGTCTGGCCGCACATGCAGACCAGCAGGGTCGGCAGGAGGGATAATCACCGACGGATAAGCACGGACGGGTCCTGCCAGCAGCTTTGATCGGCTAAACGATTGCCGGCGGCTGGCCGCGCGCGTTGTTACTTGTTCGGGCCCTCAATCTTGTGTTCGTGCTGCCAGTATGTAGCGTTGCAACTAGAACAGGACGCGGCAGTTGCGGTGACGGTGGCTGGGACAGGCCCCCGGCGCGATGCCGAGGCTGACCCAGTTGTGGTACAGGCCTACATGTGAGGGACGGCAGCAGGGGCAAAAATTGTTGCAACGTCCAGTTTGGCAATATTTTAACAATGTGCGTGTGAGGCACGATAGCTCAGCAACTTCCGTGTTAGCGGCGACTGGACACACATGGCTTGATGCCCTGCACGGCCGGACTGGCTGCGCCCCAACCCGCTGCGTGCTATGCGTGCACTATACCCCCTTTTAACGCACATCGGCAGAAAGCCAGCGTGCCATTCTTGTTGTCAGACGAGCCACACTCCTACATGGCAGGATGCGATTTTGTGGGGCGAGGGAGACGGGGGCGCCCATGGCCAAGCACGCACTGCACTGTGCATGTGTTGAGGTGCGTGAATGAAGCATGCGGATGGGTCAAGGGGGCCGGCAGACAAGCTCGCCCTGCAGGCGAGATGCATATGCACCTGCAGGTGCTCCCTGCCAGCAGCTGTAGCGTACCGCAAGCAACCGCATAGGCACGTGCGGAAATGTGAGCTCGGGATATCCGTGCGTCAAAGCAAAGTCAAGCACATCACGTCCAATGGATTGGTGCATGCATATTCGCACGCACGAGTAAACGTCGTGAGCGGGTGCTCTATCCATGCACAATCAAGCCCGTGGTACGACCAAGCCCGTGGCACGAACATTTGGTGTGGTGCGGCCCGGTGCTCCCTCACCTTGTTGAGGACGCACGTCTCGGCGCGCTCCCACCAGGCGTTGGTCGCAGTGACGAAGCGGCGGACCGGCAGGCAGTTGTTGCGCGCCGCCTTGTTGAGAAGCGTTGGGCAGCACGACTCGGGAGTAGCGCAGTCCGTCCGCTGTGCGTGGTGAATGGGGTCAGGCTCGGTCCGTTGGACGCAACAGCACACAGCGCATAGTGTACATGACAAAGGCAGCATGCGTGGTAGGTGGTCTACATCGTACCTGTGGGTCTTTCCATGCAGATGACGGCGTGACAACGGACTGCAAATGCCGCCTGACAGACGTTTCTGTCCCGTCGCCCAAGGCACCAAACGCGCCCGCCCCTGCCAGCGCTCCGAGACCTGCACCCCTAAATGCCGTCTCCAGCACGTGCCTCCTGGCCAGGGTCAGGTTGCTATCAAAGTGTTGGGTCGCCAGCTGTTGCAGCCGGCGGTGGCCGCTCAGGGCCGTGTCCTCATCTGGAGCACCAACAAAGTCGCTGTCGCATTTGGACAGCAGCGAGACGGCATCATTGGCCACCAGGGTGACCACTGCGGCGGGGCAGCACACGGGCAGGGAATACGAAGGGAACAGCTGATGGCGTCATACTTGATTAATCACCAGCATGCGCCAGCTAGCTAGTGTTAGATCACCCCCAGTTCGTTTGGCTGCCGCTTGGCCACAACGCAACCAAACGCCTGTCTGGTCTATCAGCTTACATCGGGGCGGGCAGGCGGCCCTCCAAGTTGCCCAGTCGGGTGGCTTGGGCACACACTTCTGGTGGAAGTTGCTGAACACATAATCGGGCTTGGTGCAGTATTCGGGCGGGGGAGGGGCGTGCAGCGCTGCGAATGTGTCCACGCTGCAGCGCATCGCCAGCATCCCAGCGGCCTGAAGGGGTGCAACGGGCACACGAAACGCAAGGCCCACATGTGCCGGTTGGTTTCTGTTTGCCAGTGCGCACTGCTGTATGCGAGCCAGCTCACGTCGTATGGGTCCTGGTACAGCCCCGCGGGCAGCAGCCACCAGTGGCACATGTTGCCCGGCTCGCGCTCTGTGGGGTGAGCAGATGGGGCAATTGATTGTCGGGGAGATAGGGCTTGGACGCGACAACCACGCAAGACCAGGCTGCTGTGCTCCAAGCGACATACATACAGCACATCTAGCATTGTCGTGCAGTTGTACCTGTACACTGAAGTGCATCTGCACTGGACGCCGCGAACAGGCTGGCACGCCGGCAGATCCGGCTGCTGGCGCCAGACCACGACCCCTCCTCGCCCGTGACTGTATCGACGGCGTTGCAGCCAGAGCACGCCTCGGGCTCAAACGGGTCGGTGGCAGAGTTGCACTGCCGCCGGAACTTGCCATTAACTACCACGGGCCTGCGCGTAGCGCGTAGATGTGCAGCATGGTATGGGCATTGGCAACACGTTTTCACGCTTGGCGTTTTAACGCTTGGGGTCGATTGACAAATTATTCCGTCTGGCGCATTGGTCCGACTAGCTATTCCAATAAAGAGTCTTTCCATTGGGATCCTGACCTGTAGTCTCTGCACTCGATGAAGCTGGAGCAGTCGTAAGCACCGCCTGGGTTCCGGAAAGGCCTGCAAGCGAGAGAGGCGCGCATTGCACGAGAGACATGCAACGCGCACGTCGTTCATGTATGGGCCTGCATAACACCCATCAATCGCAGCCTTGGTGCCGTCTGATCAGACGCACCACACATACTGCAGGTTGTCTTTCATCTGCAGGTGGCAGAAGCAGCGCGCCTTGGCATAGTCCGTGGACAGGCCGGAGCAGGGCCGGGCGATGCCCGCGGCTGCGTCATCTGTATGTATGGACGCGAGGGATACAGCAGGCGGGGGGCTGCGCTTGCTTGCGTTCTGGCGAGGACCACATGTCATGTGCGCTCACTGCAGGCATGTGCCACTGGCCGTTGGATGGAGCGACAGTAGCAGACAGGCAGCTTGCTAGAATGGAGGACAGCGAGCGATGTGGAACGCATCGTCCAGCTATGTTCACCTGCCAGGCACGTGTAGTCTCGAGCGGTCTTCAAGTTCCACCGGCTTGCCTCAGCCATCGGCCCCGGACACACGCAGAGAGGGACATCGGTGAGGTCGGATGCATTGCCGCTCGCTTGCAGCCACCAGTTAACGTGGGCTGTGGCATGGAGGGCCAGCGGTGATGGCATGCACGCACACCACGTCAGAGCCACGAACGAAGCACATGGAATGTCAGAAGCATCGGCCATGAAACAGAATTGCGGGTCATTCCTAAGAAAAACTTACGGTTGTCGAGCATGAGCATGTAGATGTTGGATGCGCCTGTACGGCGCAGGAGCTTGAAGTTGCTGGCGTCATCCCGTTGGCCAATGGTGAAGACGCATCGAGAGTTGTTCCGCGTGCAGTCGGCGGCAGAGCGTGGGGCACGCGGCACTGCGGGTAGCAAGATAGAAGGGTACGTTGGAGGCAGGAGCTCAGATATTGTATTGCTAGTATTATTGCTATGGAGCCACATGCCATGCCACAAACACATACACATACACCACTGCTGTCCAGCACATGTTTGTTCCCGTGCATGCCTTCCACAACATCGGGTGCCCCATGCAGACGGTTTAGACGGTTGGCCCGTCTGTCCTGCTTTGCTGATCCTCAGTCGATGACCACGCATGGGTTTCGTCTGTCACCTGGGAAGGCTGGCGGAGCGTCGTCCTTGATGTAGATACCCATCTTGGCGGAGCCCGCATATCTGGAGGTGGTGGCCACGTTGGCTGCCGTGATGGGCCCACGCTTGAGGTAGCCCTCGGTGTTGAACGCTGCGTGCAGCAATAAGAGGGGGAGCTGGTCAGTGTGGCTTGCTGCAGCCAGCAAAGCCGGAACTGAGTCCTTTCGTATTGCATGGGCCGTGCTTGACAGACTATCCATAATTCGTGTGTCATTATGCTTGAAAGTGTAGCACAGCCTGCGTGCTGCCCCTCCCTTCGCCGTCCTGTCGTAGGGGCTGTAGTAGAGTGGGGTTGTGGCTTTGCACTTAGCCAGAAGAGCTACCTGCGCATGTCATGTCCATGTCACACAGCTCCTGCGTGGCGATTTACAGAGGGGCCGTGGATGCAATGTCAGGGATGGAGGTGAAGGGCACAGCACGCACGCACATGCAGTCGTTCGCTGGCCGCATGCCTGCCCCGTGCCGCTCGCAAGTCTGCCACTGCGCCCACGAACCCTACCTTGAACAGCTGCACATCGCCCGACATGTCCCGTTGGATGTCCACAAACTGGGTTGTGCCGGCCAGCCAGTCTTCCCACGTCGTGCTGATGCCGAAGTCCTGGCCCTGGTGGAACGTGTAGCCCGGAAGGGTGACTTGCTGGCCTGTGGGAGGCAGCGTAGGCAGGCAGCATGTATGCTATGAAGGACAGTCGCAGCAGGAGCAGGGGTTAGCTGCTAACGATGGCAGTCGCAGGGAGTGTTCTGCTTCCACAGATTATGTGTTGTTGCGCGTCGTGTGCATTGGCATCTCTTCACGCACGCACCCGCCGTGTTGGTCGACCACAGCACACTGCTTGCGCCGTTTGCGACCTGGAAGTTGCCCGTGTCCGTGACGATGGCGGCAAAGGGGCCCGAGGTGCTAGGCTGGCCGCCGGTGCTGCTGGACCACACGGTGCCGTTGGCGCTGCGGGCGGACATGGGACAAACAAGTGACGGAATGGGGATGGGGACACTAGAAGGCAGGACGGGCTCGCTCGGCCCACATGTATGCATTATGGGTGATGGTTGTAAGGCCTGCTGCAACAAATAATCCCTCGTGCTGCTAAATGGCAAGCAAGTGGCCTGGTCCTGATGTATGCCAGGGAACTGATCCTGCCTAGCTCTACGACACACGTGTATGGCAACGCCAGAAGCTGATGCATGTGCACGCCCCGCTTAACGGTGGGCCATAGAAATAGAAAGAGAAATAGAGGTACAGCGGGCTGGGCCTGCTGTGATCTGAGGAGGTAGGGCGACCAGGGGCCGTGCATATACTAGCGCGACTCGAGTAACACGCCCTCCCCAGGCCCGTGTGCGTGACCAGCCCAACAGCTCCCCGGTATCAGGGCGCCCTCGACCGCGGCTCGCGTCATCCCTCTTGCCGTTACTGTTACGTAACGCCCCCCTCTCACGTGTTGAGCAGGGCCAGGTTGCCGTCTCCCAGCATGCACAGCTGGAAGGGCCGGTTGGGCTGGCCGCCGGTGTTGGTTGCCCACACCGCAACCGTGTTGTCAAACAATACGGTGTTGCCGTCCATCTGGTAGGGAGTCAGGGTACCAGGCAGGGTTGTATGTGGTCGGCACGCAGTCGAGGCACTCGCTCATTTTGCGTTCGCCAAGCCAGACAGGGTTGTGGTCAGCACGCAGTCGAAGCACGTGTCATGTGTCGAGCAGCGATCGAGGCATTCGCTCGTTTTGCGTTCAGCACGTCAAATTGTATAGATGCGTGTGCTGCTGGGCCCGCTACATCCCGTCCGTCCCCGCCCGCGCACCTGCACGCACACTCGGAAGCGGCTGTTGCGAGAGGCCTTGCACTGGCCAGCCGCCAGACATGTGCCGCTGCTGGGGATGCGATCCGCGTCTGCAAAGAAACATCACAGTGAGTACACGAGCGAGTGCGTGCGCGACCTGCAATGCGCCCACTACGCGGAGCCCTGCACCACTGTAGTGCGCATGTACGTGTGCGAGTTTACAGGCACCCATGCGCTGAGCCCCGCTAGGTAGAGCTACCCAAGTACCTAAATTGTTTCAACTAATATAACTATGTCATATGGTTTCACTCATCGGTTTCACTGCACATTGCTCACCCGCCGTCAGCTTGGAGGCGCAGTTGCCCGAGGCATAGGTCCCGGTGGTGTCTGGCGTGGTGCCCGCGTACCTGTGCGCGAGCAGATGCGGTAGCAAGCAAGCAATTGTTGAAAAGGCGGAGGCGCTGTCAGAGCAAGGGGTCTCCCCCCTCCCCCGATCTGCACACAGCTGTCATCACGCGCGTGCGTACACTGTGCGGTGCATGTAGCAGGTGCCACCGTTGACCCAAACAAAGGTGACGCAGGCGGATGTTTGGGCCTGCAAGGGGAACATGCGCATGTGGAATGAACCTCATGAGACTTTGTCATGCAAACAAGCTAGTAGTGCAACCGCTGCCCATCGGCGCCCGCCGGCCCCACGGCCGGCAGCCACGCCAAGACTCTTCGTTCCACCACCGACTGTGAGACACGCACTCACGCAACGATTTGCGCAGTCGCTTGCTGTATGCGCGTACGCCGGGTAGGGCTGCACGCCATCCGCTGGAAAGCCTGTCTGGAAGCCGCCGCCCCAGAATCGCTGGCCGTACTCCAACGTGCAAGCCCCTGAGCGGGCCAGCAAACGGCGGATATGAAACAAGCAAAGCGCTTGGCCCGATGCCACCATCTACATATGCCGCTGCGCGCCTCTTTGGGGTCCCTCAGGGCACACCAGCAGAGCGTGCCACGACATGTGCTCCTTGAGCAACATCCCGAGCTTCCATCCGCCAATGCACATCTGAAATCAATCCCTTACCCGATAGTCGGAACGCGCATGTCCCCGACGTCCATGTTCCAGTGGTGTCAGTTGTCGTGCCCAGGTACCGGCTGGTTAGGCGGTAGCACTCGCGCCTGACCTGATCCCACACATACGTGACGCAGTTGGGGTCGGCGGCGCAGTTGTCGGCGCATGCTGTGGCCGACGCAAGGCCGGTCAGGGGATAGGTGGGGATCTGGTCTGCGGCAGAGCCGCGCATGAAGCCGCCGCCCCAGAAGCGCTGCCCCGGCTCCTGGGTGCACAGGCCTGCGGGTGGCGTGCCAGAGTTCGCAGCAGGTAATTGCTTGTGCGAGGGTCCTGCAGCCGTAACCTGCCAATTAATGATCCTTCTGCCGATGCTCCCCACCTGTTCCCGGCGGTGTCTTGACGCACACGCTGTCGCCCCGGACCAGCTGGGCGCAGTTGACCCCCGGGTTGAGGGCAACGAACTCGCTCTGCGTGAGCCCGGCGTTCAGCCAGAGGCCGGGGCAGGGGCTGGCGGTCGCCACCGAAAGGAACTCGGCGCAGGTGCGACCTGGATGGGGGACAGCAGTGAGAAGGACGAGTTTACCTAACACAAGATGTAACTTTTGCCGCCACGTGGGGATGGCGCCCAATAAGCACGCCCACCGCCGCCCCGGATACTGTGGTAGCTGAACGCAAGCTTGTCATCGGGGAGACCGGCAGCAGGGCTTACTGGGGACGGGTGCGCTGGGCGCGCACTGCCAATACCACTCTGGGTGCGGGAGGGAGAGGCCGCGGGAGGGGCGGCTAGGTGACAATCAACCTAACGCCATTGTCACCATCCGGTGTGTCTGTATCCCAGCTGTTCATCAGCCGCGCGCACTTCTGTTCAAGCAAGGCATTCCGTCAAGCCCGGCGGCCGGAAAAAGACACCCGGTGGTGGGCGTGGGGGTTCGCCCCAGACACGCCCGCCCTCCTGATTATAACGTGTCGCACACGAGTCGTAACCATTTCTATTTCTATTTCTATTTCCGTCAAGCCCTCCCAGCTGTCCCGTCTATCTCACCGCTGTAGCGCTTGCATAGCCCACCGGCCCTGTGTACGACAATTTGTGGCGCCGTGTTGCACGTTAGGCAGGCAGGTGGAATACAGAATGCAAGTACGCCGATACAATTGAGCGGAACGCGTGAGGCCATCTGGGGGTGCGTGAAACCGCCGCGAAACCCATCTGCCACGCAACTCACACGCAGCCCTGGGGCCATGGCTCATCCTTGCAGGGGCCAAAGCCCTCGACGTTACAGGAGCCGCCGAAGCCTGGACAGCAGCGGGGCGGGGCGGCATTGCGATCACGGCCGTCCGCAACCTCGCCAGCCGGCATACGGCCGCACTGTCACGGTCGCCGACAGGCAGCACCACCTGCACGCACATCACGGCAGCTGCGCCAGCCTCACCTCCGCACTGGTTCCACAGTGCCACGGGGCCGCCCACTGCCGGAGGCGCAGCCATAGGGAGAGACAGGGGCAGATGCTGGGTTTGGCGTGCAGCGTCCAAGAGTGAGTACGCAAGGAGCATTATCCGGTCCGCTAGCCCCAATTTCACGTAGCAATCTCGTAACTAAGTGTACTGTTGCATCTTGCACCTTGAGGGCACTACCTCCTTAAATCACGCTAGTCTAAGACTAGTGTACCAATTATTATATTATATTATATTATACTATATTATATTATATTATATTATATTATATTATATTATATTATATTATATTATATTATATTATATTATATTACATTATATTATATTATATTACATTACATTATATTATATTATATTATATTATATTATATTATATTATATAATATTATATTATATTATATTATATGCTGTTGCATGGCGGCGGGCCCTTACAGACTCCGTTTCCAATGTCTGTCGTCGGAGCGCAATACCACGACCACCTGCGTGCACATCGCGCGGGGTAGAGTGATGCTTGCACACGAGAAAGGCCACGGGCAGCAAACAGGCGCATGTGATCCTCACTTGCTGTCTCGCTTGCAGGTGAGCCCCGGGCCGCAGGTGGGCGAGAACCAGGGCCCGTCGCGGCAGGGCTGCGCGGGGCCAGCGCCGCACTCGTCCGACATTCCGCCGCACTGCTCCCAGACAGCTATGGAGCCAGGTGGCGGGGAAGGCACTGGGGCGATGGCGGTGGCGCGTGTTGGACGGGGGCACGACGGGGCAAGCACACCGGGTTGTTAGCAGGCGGGCGGGCAGGGGACATGTCGTCAGGGCGGGGCACGGCATGGTCTATCTATCTGCAACACACGCATCATCTAAGCGTGCTGTTGGGTACAGCGGCTTCTATTCGTTTCCTTGCAGCCGCATGGCCCGAGCTGCTCACCTTCCGGTATCACGAGGCTGCCCACACAGAGCTGCTGGCCCACCCACAGGTTGGCACAGTTCACGCCAGGATTGACCTGCGCCCGGCGGAGTTGAAACGCACCGTACGGGACTACGACTTCGCCTTGCGCATACCATGCGCTCGCATTACCTTCAAATCCATCCCTCGCTCGGCGGATGCCAATCCTCATTCGCACAACGTTATGCGATATGAGCGACATCGATGCTAGTGCAGCCGCAGTTGCATGGCTAGGCTGGACCGGACGGCGGGAGACGCTGGCGACGCGCGACCTCAAAGCGCACACCGAGGGCGAGGGACCCGCGCATCCCGGCCTACCGCATAGAACGCGGCTTCGCTCCATGCCAGCCCGGCATCGGTCCACAGCTTCCAGCACGTGTCGCCCGAATTGACGGTGACGGGCCTGCTGCAGATGGCTGTGTGTAGGGGAAATGGGCGGAGGGGTAATGTCTGCGCTCATTAGTGACTGGTCTCGCGTACTGACGAGTCCATGTCAGGAGCGCTCAGACACGCTCGTGTCGCTTGATTCTGACACACAGCGTGTCTGACACGATATGTTTATACACTAGTTTGAAAGCAACCACTCGTATCAGTTGATCCTGCCAATTAATAAGCGTGCCTGACACGAGTCGTTTCGAAACTAGTCAACAATAGTTTGGCGCTGTAATTTTGCGCACAGGGATGGTGCCAGGGGGCAGCACGCACGGCCGCCCACAAGGCGTGCGACGTAACGTGTTGTTTCCAGTCGGTCCCTGCCACAAACGAAGCGCCCGCTTGCCTGGCGGTGCGGTCCAGGTGACGCATATCCGCTGCCCCACCGACAGGCGCAGGCAGTCCACACCAGGATTAACCTGCGGCCACGCAGTGAAGGCGGGGGGCACGAATCTCGTCGAGCGGCTGTACCTGGTGTCAATAATATCAAGCGCACCGTGAAATGTATGAGGGATGACCCACCCACGGCATGCACGTGCCTCACCTGGTGGAACGCCGCATCGTCCCATGCCAGCCCGGCGCCCGTCCAAAGCCGCCAGCACGTGTCGCCCTGCTGCACAGCCACCGTGGTGCCGCACACGCCTGCGCGTTTGGTGAGAGGTGCGTGGTGCCGCACGTGGAGCCACACGTATGTGCAGCAGACCGAGAACACATGCGTAGGCCATTCCGATGAGTTCTATACCCATACCCGTCTCGCACCCGCCATCAGCACCCACCGCAGCGAGCATACTCCATCAACGTACCGGGAGGTAATGCCGTGGGTGGTCCAACGCAGACGGGGTCCCCAATCTGCAGTGGACTGCAGTTCACGGCCGGGTTCACGGCCATGAAGGCCGCCAAGTCCCAGCCGTTGCCAGCATCCGTCCATATCTTGAAGCACGAGTCGCCTGGAACCGCGACCGCGTAGCGCGTGCAGCCTGGGTGGCAGGCAGCCAAGGAGCAGCGTGAGTAACGGGAAGCATGTGGGCAGGCGGGGGCCAGCCGTCGAGCGCAAGCTGCCAGCAACCTCACCATTTGCGTACGGCAGCGCCTCGCATGTCCACAACGACTGCATGTTGGGAGCCCGCATCATGGCCGAAAGAGGATGGAGACACCACGGCATCGGTTTGTAGCGCGCGCAGCTAAGCACGTGCGCAATTCGTGTCCGCTAGCTTTGCCCGCTGAGCAACAAGCAAGCATCGAGGGCCAGCAGGGCCGGCGCATGCAGCAAGCAACTCCACTCCTATCATATCCGTACATCAACTCACACTGAAACGGCGCTTGCAGTACAGCCCCGGCTTGCACACGGGGCTGGGGGCCGTCCAGGCTGCGTCCACGCAGGGGCCAGCGCCAGGCTGCGGCGGGGTTGGGGAACCGGCGTTGTCAAAGATATCGTGCGAGCAACATATGCCAGCAATCAACACGCAGCCCCACGTCAGCGCGGGCGGGAGGCCACATCAGCACATCAGCTATGGCACAAATTGTCAATATTGCAAAGGTGACATGCAAGCTCGCATCAGCAGCGAGGAACGGCACAACGGCTGTATGTATGCGTGGGGATGCTTGCGGATAGTGCACGTGGCTCGCCGAGTGTGACCGAGTGCCGCCTAGCAAGCGGCATCGGTCGAAAGGGTCTGGCAGACGCGTCTGCCCACCCCGAGCATACGCATGCCTCCCTGGCTGGCTTGCGAGGGCCAGCGCGCAGATTGGGCGGCTGGGCATGCCGCGAGCTGCAGCACACGACAGCTGCGGCGGGGGCACTCACAAAGCCGCACGACTCTCCGAGGCCGCCGCACTGGTCGTCGAAGTTGATGCCCCGGCCTACGTACAGGGGCGGTGGACGGGTTACCGAGCACGCGCGCGTGTCACACATTCAACATGAGCCATTAGTGGCTGCATGCACAAGGAAGTGCACTTCCCATGCTGCATGCAATTACTAGCATGGACGGGGAAAATAAGGCAAGCTCACTGTTGTCTTGTGGCAGCGGGGCGCACCACCACCTGCGTCGGCGGAGTGGAGAAGTGGGCAGGTCATCAGCCTTGGCATGCACGCATGCTTGCACAAGCACGGCAGGCATCAGCAGGGCGGGACAGCAGCAATAGGTGCGGCATCAGGAGGCAGGCACGGGGGCCCATCAGCGCATCATCAGCGCATACAGATCATACAGCGCATACAGCGCATACAGTGCATCAAAGCGTACAGCACATACAGCGCATTGAAGCATACAGCGCATACAACACATACAGCCGACATGCCAGCAAGGGACCACGTGGCTGGCGCTTGCTGTTAACGCACCTCGACTCGCTCTCCCGCTTGCAAGCGTAGCCGGCCTGGCAGATGGGCGACGTCCAGGCCGCGTCCACGCAGGGGCCCGAGCCTGTGGCCAGGGCAACGTAAATGTTCACGTCAGCTAGCGCTCGCCGATGACGCGTCTGATCTCGCTTGCTTGATAATACACCATAGGCCTGCAGCCAGGTGCATGTGGATGCGGCTCGCTGTGCCTGCACGCCGCCTAGCACCCACCTGTCATGTCGCACGAGCCGCCCTTGCCGCCACACTGCCCCTGCGGAGCGATGCCGATGCCTGCGGCCATGCAAGCTTGCTGAGCATGCAATCATCGGGCCTGGATGATCACAGCTGTCGTTGGGCCCAGCGCAATGCATGCTTGGATGCATGCTCGACGCCTGGCTGAACAGGACTGCGCCCGGCGATCAACTCACCAGAGCCCACAGGGGTGGGATCGCAGTACCACCACCTGCCAGTGCACAGGGACACGCAGGAGGGCGGGGAGCAGTTGCGGCGGGACGGATTTGACGGCGAGGGTGGGTTGACGGCGTGGATTGGTTTGGCGGCGGGGGTGGGGTCCACGCACAGCAAGCTGGAGTAGCTGAAGGTAGGTGAGACGCAACTCAGAAGCACCTAATAAGAAGCACAATAACGATGCCTGTCATAGACTCAACAATACCAATTGGCTAAGCGATGATGGCGGTAGGTGGTAGGTGCGCAGCAAAGCCTACGCGGGCACTCCATCCTCACCACTCGTTGTCCCGCTTGCAGTTGAGGCCGCGCTTGCAGACGGGCGAGGGCCAGGCCGCGTCCACACAGGGGCCTGCCCCCGGCTGTTGCATGGGCGGACAGGCGGGTGGCCGTGAGGGAATGGCACGTCCTTCACGCACCGGGCTGGGTCACGGCGGTGGCCCTTGCTTGTACAAGCCACTGCCCCACCCCGCCCGCCGGCATGTGTCTATGGCAACATCACGTTGGATATGAGCCGGCGTGGCCGCTCCCTGCTGGCCTACCAGATCGCAGGAGCCGCCCTTCCCGCCACATTGGTTGCTCTCGTCGATGCCGTTGCCTGCGAGCGATGATACGGGCGGCACCGAGCAATCGGTCGCATGAACAGACGCGCAAGATCGTCTCAACAGGAAGCATCGCCTTACGCATCCAATCAAGCTCTAGCACATCTATCTATCCAATCTGATATTGCTCGTTACTTGGGCACGCATGCCGTCACATTGCATCATCTGCCATTGGACCGCTTACTGTTGTCGGGTGGCAGAGGAGCGCATGTCCACCTGTGGGGGCGGACGACGTTGGGGCGCACGGCCGGCAATGGCTTGATGGAGCCGCACCGCCCTTCGCTTCCTGACCCCTTCCATGGCCACTGGACCCTACGCCCCTGGCGTGCGTGAGCGGCGCTGCCGCTAGGCCCCTGCCCTACAGACGTACCCTAGGCCCGATGACAGGACTCCTGCTTGAGGTGCAGCATTGGGCACCTCAAGCAGGTGGCGCCGCTAGCTCTCACCACCAAGCATCGTCCCGCTTGCAGGTGAGGTCCGCTTTGCATGCGGGCGAGGTCCAGGCTGCATCCACACAGGGCCCCGCGCCGGGCTGCATTGTAAGAGGGAGGTGGGCGGCAGGACGACAAGGGAAGCGGGCGAGGGCTTGTGTGCGGCAAGGCCTACGCAGAGGCACGCTGGCGTCGCCGGCAGGGTTGAGCAGGATGAGGACGCACGCAGCGTGGCCCTCCACACAAAGCCCTTGCCCGCCCGCGAGGGACGGGCGGGCGAGCACGGTGGGGGAGGCCTCCTGATGAGTAAAAGGGCAGGGGGAAGATCTCATGCCCCGCATACTTCGCTCCTCACCAGATTGCAGGACGCGCCCCGGCCGCCGCACTGGTTACCGGCGTCGATGCCCAAGGCTGGGTGCGGGGGATGCGGCACGACAAGACAGGGGGTGACAGGCACACAGTTGCGAGCCACACCTCCTGAGCCATGCGACAACATGTGACCCCGCCCCCGTCACCCGCCCCTTCGTGCATTAATACATGGGGTCATGACAGAGTCGACAGACCCGCAGCATGCCAAAGACGCAACAAGGCTAGGCAAGCAGGAACGCAAGCTGTGTCGCTGGGGCGCATACGGCCGCTAGCCCCAGCAGCTATGAAGACGCCGCTTGAAACCAGCTCACCGTTGTTGGGAGGGTTGGGTGCGCACCACCACTGTCGGGGCACGGGAGACGCACGCAAATCGGTGTCGGCAAGGATGTGTGCGGCACAGGTGCTTACATGGGGTCGTGACGCTAAGGCACGAATGGAGTCCAGCAGCCCCTGGGCCCCGGCAGCTAGTTTTCAATGAGCATAGACATATACGGATAGGGGCTGCCGTACTGCCGTACGGGAGACACGCACCCAGTACCAGGTGCCGTCGGCGGTCGGCTCCCGCTTGCAGGTGAGGCCCGGGCCGCAGGTGGGGCTGGTCCAGGCCACGTCGGCGCAGGGGGCCGTGGGGGTGCCGCAGCCGGGGGCCGTGCCGCCGCAGTCGGCCAGCACGGATAGGACTAGGGGACAGGGGCAGAGTACGGCGGAGGGGCACGGCAGTTGCACGGCCGGCGGGCAAGGAACCGCAAAATGCTGCTCGCCACAAGTGCGCCCAAACAGCTCCGCCACACATGCGGTCCCATCTTGCCAGACGCCGCCGTGGCAATGCTACGAGGCTACATGCACCCAATGCACTCGCGCTCCCTGCTTACTGACTGGCGGCCGTGGTGGAGGCTGCGGAGGGCTTGGGCGTGGGGGAGGTGACGGGCTTGGTGGTTGGGGCGATGGGGGAGGGCGCGGAGGGACAGGTGGCGGAGCTGGCGGGGGCCCTGGTGGAGGCCGGGGTGGGGTCGGAGGAGGGGTCGGAGGCGGCGTGGGAGGAGGGCGGGGTGGGACCGGCGGTGGTGTTGGCGGGGGCTGGGGCGGAGGTTGGGGTGGGGTC